>JAVBJF010000461.1:0-253916 GCA_033439095.1 Pseudococcus viburni
TTCTATTGGGCGCTGGTTACTGCAGCTCTCCAGTAAATTATTTGTGTGAGAGGAGGGCAGCTGCATACCGCAGCTCTCCACAAAAATTATTTGAGTTGGGCAGCTGCATACCGCAGCTCTCCACGAAAATTATTTCTATTGGGCAGCTGCGTACTGCAGCTCACCATTTAAATTATTTCTGTTGGGCAGCTGCGTACTGCAGCTCTCCATGTAAATTATTTCTGTTGGGCAGCTGCGTACTGCAGCTCTCCATGTAAATTATTTCTATTGGGCAGCTGCGTACTGCAGCTCTCCACGAAAATTAACTATGTGTTGGGGGAGGGCAGCTGCATACCGCAGCTCTCCACGAAAATTAATTGCAAGTGCAGCTGCGAACTGCAGTTCTCCAAGAAAATTATTTGTGTGAGGCGCAGGACAGCTGCATACCGCAGCTCTCCAAAAAAGTGATTTTTGTTGGACAGCTGTGTAATGCAGCTTTCCGGATCGTTAAATCAGGCGGTGAGCTATACACCGCAACTCTCCAAGAAAATCATTTGAGTGGGGTAGCTGTGTAACCCAGCTCCCCGGGTTTGTGAAATTCTTAGTAAGCTATGTACCGGAGCTCTCCGGATCGTTAAACCAGACGGTGAACTACGAAAGCAAATGATAGAGAAAAAATTGAGAAAAATTACTCAGGAACTGAAGAATGAAATTCCAGTTATCCTTAAAACGCAACTTTTAAATTTTTGTTTATTCAGAAAAGAAAAGCAATCACTTCAATGCCATAATAAACTTTCCCTCTACCTCCTCTCAGTCCGTCCTTTGAATGTATAAAGGTAGTAATGAAACGCAATTTTGGCCAAAAATTCGTTAAAAATAATCTTCAATTTCCCAGAACCGCAACCCTACACTAAAAATCAGAATACGTTTCGAGATAAGTTCACCATACTGTTATCGCTACATTAAAAAATAAGTATTAAAATTTAAAAATTTCTCGCTATCGTTGCACGCTTTCGCTCGAGTCGAATTAAATGACACGTGAACGCGGAATTGTTGGCACAAAATACGCACCGAGCAAGGGTTAAAAAAGGTATAAATTTCCAGCAGGTTAAAAAAAATACGTTACACGCTAGAAAATCTCACCGCTGCTGGGGATTTTTAATGGTGGCAACTTTCATCGGTCCAATATTGTGAAAACATACGCTGGCGTAAGTACATATCCTATGCATTTGAGTACACCATAGCGTACTTTATTAGAGCAAAATACGTAGGAAAGTACCTACATTTTTCTTCTTTTTTCGTTTCGTTAAAATGATCCTAGATACCTATAAAATTCCTTTCACGAGATACGATGAGAATTCATTTTCAAGCCGCGCCCCAACGACATGAAAATTCTAAACGAATACCTTTTTTTCGCTAGAAACGAGCACATATCGATATATTCCATCAAATTTTTAGATTTTCTCAGCCTCTGAAATTATCTACCGGAGAAAAATACGTCTATGGTGAAAAATAATACTATGTACCAAAAATATGATATAGAAGTCGTTGCTTATATTACTTGGAATATAGACAGCCTGTGTGTAAAAAGTGATTGTTTTCATATTACACAAGTGGCTTCGGCTGATCTGGCTGGTGCTGGGGCTGGGTATAAACGACTCAACGTGAATAAAGTTTTATCACGTTGCATTGTCAGGCCGTTTGTTTTCTAACAATGCTTACTTTATCACGATATCTGTATTTTGTATACAGTTGGCGTATGCTTTTCTTACATTGTACGTTGTACCCCCAGATAAGACTCTCGGCATGTGTAAGAGTATTTTCCCTATTCAAAAAATGAAATCCGACGTTTTTTACTTTCTTTTTACCCAACTCTTTGGTAATTTAACTTACCCCATGTATTTTACGCGTCTTAATGGTAATAAATGTTGAAATGGACCGAGAAAGGGTGCTTTTTACTTTAATTTTAGTACACACCCGCGACACCAGTGTACACAATTGCGCTACAGGGGGGAATCGTCCGAGAAAAAATTACCCTACTGATTCATTATGTGCTGTGGAAACAGTCTAGGCGTAGTTTAACGACTTTATAGAAATACCAGCGGTGTTGGGAACGATGATCATGATTCTCGGGCTCCAGCTCCAAGTCTGCGTCGTACAGATGCCGACACCGCAGCAGGTCGCAGGACCCTTCGCCTCCTTCGATGAATTTTTCCTTTTCCAATGACACCAACGATACTGAACATATTTTTTACCATCTGAACACAAATCGTTACCAGCAAGACTTTCTAGGTACATAACGGTTAGACCGAGACATGTCGAGAAATTATCGAACAAATGCTGACGCCGGTCTGAGTAAAATATGTTCAGGTCGACAAAAAAGAAACGGTGTAATGTGTCGATTGGTATAGTCTATATACAAAGTAAAGCCCGTCAATGTGTTCTTTTATCTCCATATTTACACGAATGCTATTAAATTTCACGCGCAAATATTACGTAATATTCTAAGAACGCAGTGTCGAGCTTTTTACTTTACCTATATTTTATACCACGAAGAGTCAAAGAGGTACTTTTACTCTTATCAATTTTTCGTGCGATGGTGTTCTCGTACTCATATTTTCGGTCTAAAGGTAATACGAGAGCATTTATGGAGGTATCATCCGGCGGAATTATTAATTTTCTATTCAACGTCTTAAGTCGTTATTTTTGTAATCTCACATAGCTTTAATACATAAGAACATTTCTCATATTGGCTTTACGTATTTATATAAACGTGCCTGAACTGTAAACCGGCAGTCCTTCCATTGTTACTTATTTATTGTTCATTCTGGCAACGTCATCGCGTTCAGAGACACGTGATCTATTAACGTGTCTACTTCATCATATAAGACCATAGCCACCTATGACTCGATATCAGAGTGTCCTACGCTGGATTAACTTTTTTTTTCTAATAATAATTTCAATTAATGTAATTACTATGTTTTTTCTCCGCATTACCTTCGTTTTCATTTATTTTTTATCATGCTAGATGAAACGACCTAGTTATGTTGGGCTGGTAGCTCATGACTGCTGATACATTGTTTACCAGTCGTGCTGCCAGCGTAGTTCAATTAGTACATATTAGACTATTAGATAATGTTGGTGATTATGGGTTTTAATGTCTTCGATAAAGTGTTATGGAAGAGAAAAAATATTATTTAATGTGTTCTACGTGCGTTGGATATGGGTTTATTATGTTTCGCAGATATGTATTTTGTGGCTTCTGATTAAACTGGCTTCGATTTTAAATGGTCTTAAAATCAATTGAGAAACGTAAATGTGGATAAGATGGAATTTAAATGTGTGAGTTTTATTTTTGAATCGATGGGTGATTTCATTTTTTTACGTCGAAAATTTTTTTCGCTTTTTTGCTTGTGTAACTGGTCAAGGGGTTACAAATTGATGGATTTTTACGAAGTTCAAGTTGACCTTTATTTTTAAGCTAATTTTACGATTTTTAAATGTGTCATGCAGATTCTGCATATTTTATGCAATGAGGGTAGACTTTATTTTTAAAGATTTGGTAGTTTCCCATTGAAATTTTTTCATTTTTTCGATCTGACTTGACAAGAACTCAATTTTGAGTATTTTTTCTTCGTATAATAACTTGTTTGAAATAAAATAAAATTACGTCGATTTCGAATGTTATACATGCATTAAAAACATGCCCTGCATTTTGACCAAATTCACAACTAACAAGCATTTTTTGAGCCCCAAGGAGAAAGTGGTGAGGAGCTAGAGGTTCTCAATATGAAGCAATTTTTGAAAAAATCTGAATTTTTCATGAGTAAACTTTGATTAAAAAGGTGTAGAAAAATGGGCTAAAAAAGTGCAATTTGAATTTCTGTATCTATTTGAACCATTGGTGGCTCGATTCGATACCATTTTAGAAGGATTAAGGATTGCTCGGTAAAAAGTTTCACGTTGTTTAAAAAAATGAGATTTTTGATTTTTTTTTAACGAAATAACTTTCTTTTGGTCACCTTTAAAACTCAACACACCATTTTGACACAGGAAACTGAAAATATTTTGCATTACCTGGGCCGAATCCAACAAGAGGACAGCTCACCCAAATAATCATAAATTTTGTATTCCTAAACGAGGAAATTGGGTTTGAATGGCAAATTTTGGAGAACGATGGCTATTTCTGCGGTAAATTTTCAAAAAGTCGGGGAAAATACCATCAGAATTGATAAATTTTAATTATTTGTCTCATTCAATATTGCTATCTTACATGACTGATAAAAAATTATAAAATTGAAAGATACTGAAATTAGTTATCTTCGATTTAGATAGGTACACTTATAATTTGAAAACAGTTTCGATTACAAAAAAAAAAATTTTTGAACCGTTCGTTGCTCTAAGGCTATTACCGTTAGATACCTTTCGTGTCCGTATTTTTCGTTTCAATCCTGGTATGGACTTTTTCCATGATTGTCGTTCAGTCAGCACCAATTGCACAAGCCCATCTACCATCACTACCACAACGACGACCACAACCGATGTTTTAGCTAAATTTTTGTGTTTTTTTTAGCACAATCCAGTTATTGCAGATTTCTCATCATGTTCTCTAATTTATCAAATAGAGGGAATAATTAATAAATCTTATCTTATCAATCTAAGTTCGCAGTGGTATGCTGATCTTTTTCATTTTTCATTTTTGTATTTCGATTCAGAAATAAATAGTTTAACGACCACGTATAATATGTAGATCATTTACAAAGTGTCTACTTGGTACAAAAATTTCGAAATTCGAAAAAAGTACTAATTTTTCTCAATGAGCTCCATAGTACTAAAAGATCTGAAAAAAGTACGAATTTTGGCTAAAAACTGGAATGTTTAAAAAAAATAATGAAATTTTAGCCTTTGATTGAATTTTTTTGCAAAAATTTTCGCCTTCGCTTCGCTCGGGCCTTTTCTCTTTATTAGCACGATGATTGATATTTTTAAAAATTTTATACACTTTTTTCGTGAATCTCTACACCCCCCCCCCGCTAATTTGATTATTCACGCTTTTTTATTTGGGCACATAGAAAATTTTGGGGGCTTGCATGGAATTTATCGATTTAAAGCATGTATTTTTTACGAGGAGGGGTTAAACAGGGTATTTAGGTCGCAAAAGTCACGAAACTGACCCTAAATTTATCAAAAGTCGCGAATTTCTTCCAAATTACTTGAATTTTTTTTCGCTTTGTAGATAAAAACAAATTATTACTTTTACCAATGTTTTGTTGTGTTTTTTTAAACAAAATAAATGAATAAAGTTGAATGACGTTTGCAAATGTTTTGTTCCCAAAAAAAAGTGGCACTTTTTTTTTGGAAAATAAACATAAAAAATGATTTTAAATTTTTTGGAAATTACGAAAAAAGTTGCAAATTTTGAATTTTAAAAATCTGTAGACACCCTGTTGAAGCAAAAAATTGTGAAAATTTTGAAATTTTCAGTCCATAGAAGTCCAAAAATAGTACGAATTTTCATTTGTGTGATGATGTAGTGAACACCTTAAGTAAAGATGGGCGATGGATTGAAAAAAAAGTCCGGCCGAATTTTTGGCCGAGTTTTTGTTTTTATTAGCAGCCTGGTCGCTACAGCTGTTGTATGTTCTTTAATTTCTAAAATCGAGAGAAAATTATTAAAAGTATTAATCTTGGTAAAAGAAAAATTAGTGGAAACTTCGTAGACGTGTTCTCTAAATCCTGATCACTCAAATTTTGTGAAATTCTGGCTTTTTAAATCATTAAAATAAGTTTCACTGAAAATCAGAGATTTTTGACTGAAAAATCAGTAAAAATTAAAAAATCACTAATTTTCAGTGAAATTTATTTTAGTGATTTAAAAACGCAAAATTTCACCAAATTCGAATGATTCAGATTTGTTTAATTTTGCATTTAATTTGGAAAAAATGAATATCTACTCTCTCAATTATAAATCAGTGAAAATTATCGAAAATCACTGAGAAACAGTCAGAATTGCATCACAGAAGAAAATCGGTGAAATTTTTTTTACTGAAAACAAATCAGTGAGAAAAATCACTGGAAAATCAGTGAAAATTCTCTGAAAAGTCAGTGAAATTGATAAAATTTGCTGAAAATCAATGAAAATCTTTGAAAAATCAGTGAATTTTGCTAATTTTTCCTGTGTTGCAATTCTGACTACCTAGTACCTACTTATCAGTGACTTTTCTCTGGTTCAGAATGAGAGAGTATTAATTACGACGCGACACGGAGTCGTTCAGATCATCAGGTTGCGTCACAGATAGGTAATTTTTTCCATTGGAATAAGAATGGATAACAAGATGACCATCGCATTAAATGGGATTATTTGGCTCGTACTACAAACGTTTGTGATAATAGAATACTTAGCAGCTATATTTATAAAGCTACCTGGTACATAACCAGATAGCATGTATCCGGAAATGAAGGATGTTATGGCATTTGTACGTACTTTTCTATGCGTTATACGGCTTTACTCACTTCCAAATGCGTCTGACTCTTGTCTGTTAATTTATAAGGTTTACCTAAAGCTATACACGTAACCTTATAGCAGGACCAGACTCCCTTACGAGGATATGCCCATCCGAAAAAACGGTTAAAATGACAAGAATTTATCTTTTGAGCATTCAGCGTAGGCTGATCGCGGTAATTTTATCAAATATTTATTCAAGTTTTATTCCTTAAATGTCATCAAACACTGCACCTTTATAGCTGGGACACTAGACATATGCACTTTACGTTTTGATAATGATCCTGATCCTCGAACCGAAATAACAAACAAGGAGTTTCTAAAATGGCATGAAAATAAAGTATTTGTATGCGATATTATATTGGCACGTTCCAGCCATGATAGTTGTTAACTAATTCATCCGAAAATTACTTATACACGCAGGGTATAATTTTTATTCAAAAGTTTCTCTACTTCCCAATTTGAAATTTGATTTTCCCCAATCTCACGAAACCACGATTCTTGGCCTAAATTATTAGACTTATGGTCTTTCACTAGAGGATGTTGTTATCGGTCATTATCGATAATGAGTCTCGTTAGAAACAACGTCCTTCGAACACCGATAACATTATGTTCTACCAAACCCAAACGACTCGATTTCTAGTTTAATGGCATAAAAGTAAACGGTACTTTGGCTCTGAAAGTTCGATATTTTTGTGTGATTATTTTTGGCGTTTATTTGCCACTTGAAATATGAATTTTATTGACGTCGTAGATTACGAAATATTAGTCTACGTGTAGCCAAGTAATTTATCATCGATAATCTACCTTATCTTGGAACTATCGTTTATTGTACCACGATGCGGAAAATGTTCACGTTTTTTTCTCTTTCCTTTAACCTTCGATTCATTGGCTCATCTGTGTACTTAGGATTGATGGCTTTGCTACAAATTGTGATACGATTAAATAAACTATGATGCGGAAAATATATATACCTCGTGGTTCAAAATATAGCTTCGCAACAGGCGAATTACGATGGTCAATTCGAATTGCTGGAGAAATGAAAATATTTCTCGTGACTCGTATTATAACTGCATTTTTATATGTTTCCAAAAATCATACTATTGTTTTTAACGCATTACCCTCCAGGTTGATTACGTTTTGGCATGCCATCGTATGATTAAATTATTGGTATATAATTTTACGCTTTGGAATATCTACCTAGACCTACGGAAATCGTTAAAATATAAGGGGGTCTTTTAAAGAGGTAAATTGTTTGAAATTGATATTCAAAGGTATATAATTTTTGATATTTTCTCCTTTACGGTAGTTCGCCCGAGTAAATCTTGCTAAAAAGCACCAATTAATTTTTGCTACGCGAATTAAAAAATAACTTTAGCTCGAAAGTTCATTTAAGCGGAAGTTTTCATATTTCGTTCAACGTAAACATCATAAAGTTTTATTTTATGGATTACACGGGGCCTATTCTCGACGCCATAGCGTGTCTTAAGATTCTTAATGTATAGCTTCCGAATTCTCGCTATTTTTTCCCTATTCTTCTGCTTCTCTATGGCATTTCGTAAATGATTTTCTCATCTCGTGTAAAATGGGTTTCTTCTTTATCAATCCTAAACGGTTTTTCATTTTGTTTTTTTTTCTGTCTTGTTTCAGATGCTGGTTTGATGGATAGATTCGGCATTGTTGGCTTTATATCCAACGGTTCGTATATTAATTTTTCATCTGGTCGCGTTTTCGTGAAAAATTCCATTTTCTAGTTGCTTTGTAAATCGAGTTGGAAAAACTACGTTGATTAAAATTTTTGATTTATTGGTAGCCTGCTGCCTACGTATGCGTTTTTGCTTTTTAAAAAACCCAATGTTTTAATTATAATCGCGTGTTAGGCTTAAATTAAAGTCGAATACCTGGATCGAATTAGAGTATGTTATCTCAGTTCGGGTGCATTTTTTAGAAATAATTTTTCGCTGGTTTATTCAACCTAGTCACACACTTTCGATTGCACCGAGAAACTCTAGACTGAGGGTCTCGCTTCTGATATTTTAATTTTATACCATTTATAGGTACTTTTGCTTTCGTAGATATCTCGAAGCTATTTAAAGAATTAAAGTACTTAATTATACAGGAAAGCGATGATTTTCAAACCGTTTGATAGATTTTTCGTGTAATACGAAGAGAAAAAATGTAGCTCGAGATTTTAATAATACGCTGCTGAAAAGTTCTTCGGCAGGAAAAAAATTTTCGCGTTAACCGGTTACCTACCCGAGTTGTTCGGTGTGTTAAACGTTATATTAATTAGTCGTGCCGTTTCTTTATTTTTCGCTCTCTACTGTTATACGTTGTGAACTGGTTATTAATTATTATGTATTCAAAAATGCGGAATGCTTCGGTTAAAATATATCTGTGTAACGGCTCGAAGTCGAAGTGCGGCTCGGATTTTACTGCATTTTTTCTCGAACGTGTTGACACTGAATCGGGTAATAATTTTTCAATTTTGTCTACCATTCGCTCGTTACGGCGTTATTTATTGGTATCCGATGGATTATCAATCGCAGTTGCTTAATCGAACAAATTTTTTCCAACGTAAATGGAAAATGGCTCGCGAGTTTCGAGGCCATTAGCATTAGTATTGTAGATGTGATGGAAATTATAGGGTATTGATGGATTTCTCAACGCGATTTTATATTATTAGCGAATCGAATCGAAATTTCGAGTTTGAAATGTCGTATGCGGAGGTGATCAACAAGTTCTCTGCTCTGTGAACGTATTTGACACTTTTTTGGCACTGCGAGTGTCAGCTATGGCAACGATAGTGTTATTTTGAAGATTTCCGATGCTGTAGGCTGTTGCCTGTTGGCGTGTTGGGCATATTGCCTTCGAATTGGCAAATTGGCAAAATTTTTCGATAATCTGTTTTTTATAGAGATTATAAGTATATCAGGTGAAAAAACTGGATTTGGCTTTGGGAAGAATTTTATCGTAGTGTGAGGAAAGAAGATAAAGCAGGGTGGGACTGGAGGAGGAGGGGGAATCAGGTGCCCTCTGTAATGGAAAAAAACACATTTTTATAGTCGAAAAAATGGCGAATATTGTATTTTAAAACTGAAAATTTGGGAGAATTTTTGATTCTTGTATCTTTGTCTAGTGCCCGATTCGATTTTTTTTGAAAAAGAGGTGTATTTTTAATTTTTTAAAAATAATATAAGGAAAATTTGAAAGAAATATTGAAAAATTACGAATTTATGAATGAAGTCGATTGGTAGATCAACTCAAAGTTTTACACCTTTTAGTTTATTTTGATAAATGAATGTTGAATTCGTGAATGAATTAGTTTTCAAGGTTGTTAATCAATTTTCTACAGACAAATTAAGAGAAATCCTCCCTATGTCTTATGTTCAAGGAAATTAGACAATTTAGCCTTGTTCCCTTCGGCATATATTTCTAATGTCTGATGCGTCATACTTTCCTGTTACCTCATAAATACGTAGTTAATTAATTTTCAAGGATTTTCTTCTTAATTGTGTTTGATGCAAGGGAGGAAGAAAGCAGATTCCCCGAAACCTTTCCTTTTTCATACGTATATGTACTTTTTGGAATTTATTTCAATTTCTAATTTCCTAGAGCTGCTCAAGCTTTATTGAAAGAGAGGGAGGGAAAGGGGAAGTGAGGGGTGTAAGAAGATGAAAATTTCAACACAGCTGGAATTGAAAATTTTCGGCTCAGTCAGATAGCATTTTTTATAATTTTGGACTAGGATTTCAAACTGTAAAATTTACCCAATTTTCTAAAAAAAAAAGTTGTTGCATGTAAACATTTTCTTACCGAAGATGGTGTAATGTGGTGGGAGTGGAAACTGCTCTCTCACTCCGATTTCTGATTGGTTTAGCGCAAGGCATAGGCATTTTAATTTTTTTCTGAAAAAATTTATTGAGAATTTTCAACAAAAATAGAATTTGTTCTAATGTGAACCACTAAAACCAAAAGTCTTTCCAGATTTTTTAAAATAAAGTCATCACATATGTAGGAGAAATTTTCAATTGAAACCCCTATTTACTATTTACGTAATTGGGGGGGGGGGGATGTCTTGCCCACTTCTTTGCTCTTTTTTCAATTATAATTTTTTTCAAATTTTTCTTCGTTTTTGAATAATGTTATAACTCATTGAAAAGGCGAAGTAGACAAAACTGCAAGCTTATAAAATAATTCACTTTATTTAATTCGTTTAATTTGAAACCGCAGAAATTCAATTATTTCACGCTTGCATGAAAACTTTGATAAAAGTTCAATGGGTGATTTTGATAAGATTTTTAATGCTGATTTTGGAAAAATTATGATTAAATTTCATCACGCAAGGGTTCTTTATATTAAAACACCGACTTTTCTTGGAAAAATTTACTCAATTTTTTAAAAATTATTTTTGACATAAAGAGACTTTGAGAAAACTAAGGCCATTACGAAAAAAATAATAGAAACAAAATTGTCAAGTTTGAAATTTTTTTACGGTTTGATTGTCGAGATCTTTTTATTAAAATGTTGAAAATACAACTTTCATTTTTTATCGTGAATATTTCAAAAACTAAAGTTAAAAAAAATTAATTATTTTGCATTCGTGTGAAATTTCATGTTATTCGATTTTTTCCTCTGTAAAATTATCATTAAAAAATCCTGTTTTTTTCTATAAAAGGATGTTTTATCATTGAAGTAAAATTGGTTGGTGAAAGAATACCTTGTTTCAGAATACAGGCATCATAGCGGGTCACTTTTTTAGGGTGTTTGTCACTTTTTCGACTTTAAGTAGTCACTTTTGGTTACTTTTCAGGTCTAATAGGTCACCTTGGTTACTTTTTTCCCCTCAAAAGTCACTTTTTCTTCGCACTTTCAGGCCAAAACTCAAATTTTCACGTAGAAATTGCTATTTTTCAAAATTCTTCAATAAAAAAATAAAAAAATAGATCTTTGCTAGTTTGTTTGTTGTTTTGACGAAGGAACTTGATAAATAAAATTATTCACGTCTTTTCAGTTGATTTATCTCTGAAATGTGTTCAGAAAACTACAAAAAATCGCCCCCCCCCCAGAAAACTGTAAAAAAATTTACCCCGGAAAAAATGAATTTTTTGTTACATTTGGTTACTTTTGGTTACTTTTTGGTCATTTTTGGTCACTTTTTGGTACTTTTTGCTCAAAAAAAGTTACTTTTTTCTTCAAAAATTTTGCTATGATGCCTGAGAACATGATTGATGCAATTTTGGTATTTTTTAGGCTAATGTTGTCTCATTTTTGGTTTTTGATTTTCGAAACATTTTTACTGGTTTCTGTTTTTTGTTAGTTTGGGATTTTTTCATGATTTTTCTATCTGGAGGTATGTTATTTACTTTTTTTTATCGAAAATTCAAGTGAAATAAAAATGATTTAGTTTATTTGAAGAAATTGGTCAAAAAGTTGTGGAATAAAATTCGAAAATGATGAAATTAAATTGATTGAGCTCAAAAACTGAAAAAAGTTTCTGTATCTATTAGATTTTTGGGTTTTTAAAATACAACTATCGTCTAAAATTTTTGATTTCTGTAGGTACGTATTTTTGAGATGTGATATCCGGTTATTAGTTATAGTGTGCAAATTTTGGAATATAAGTTTTGGGTATCTACTACCACTACCTTTTCCCCATTCAAGTTTAACTATTATTTTGATTTTCGATTTCTTTAAATTCTGATGCCCTAACGTTTCATTTTTCATTGAAAAAATAAATTTTTGTGAAGTTGCAGAAAATTGAATTTCATTAACTATAAATTTATATTTTGATACCTACTTTTCAAGACAATTTCATCAAATGCTTTTTCAAATTCTGCTTAAAAATTCACAATAATAAGTTCGTGTTAGTCAAAATCGAGTTCCTCCACTAAGGTATTTCAGAGATGTCAAAGTTTTGAGCAGGTATAAAAAATGTTTTTCATTTCGAAGGAGAGCAAATTTCGCTCGTAATTTTCTTACCGATGTTACAAGATCACTATAAAATGGGTTTCATGTAAATTCTACTCAATTTGCATGTTAAAGGCGGTTCAACTATCCGAAGTCTTTGCTTTTACATGATTTATTTTAAAATCACCTTCAATAATTTTTCGCTTCATTTTTTCATCAAGTCGAAAAAAAACACCAAACAGGTGCACATCGGTAATTGGTAATTTCTGCAACTTTGTATCGAAAAAAACACATCAGATACGTAATTAATTCATCTGAAATTATAGCCGAGTCAAATTACTACCCTAATGTTAATAAATATCGTCTCGCTTCTCTTACATTTGTATCTCGAAGATTTAATCGTTTTTCGGAAACACATTAATGCGATCAGCTTTAAACACACAGAAGCAAGAACCATTCATTACCAATAAACAAATTACTTCCGTCCAACTACATAGTTTCTATTTTCGAACACGTTTTTAAAATTATCCCAAATTGTATTCCCGCATATATGGTAAAATCAATCATTACACTTCTAAAATGATAACGTTTTTTATTATCGAATTTTCATCAATAAGTTACCGCACCAAAGCGTAAAAAAAATCAAACCGAGGTGTAAAAATAAACAAGGGTATTCGCTTATAATGAGGCGTTTTTTTTTCCTTTCACACCTCGACACCCTAGGTACACAAAACGCTGGAACATTTCATCACAGAGCCTAATGAAAAATGACAAATAATCGATACCAACTCGTTAGTTGTTATTTAAAGGTATTCCTTCGATATGATTCATCGACACGTGCGAATAATTTATTCTTTTTTTAACGTCCAACTCCGCCGCAATTTTTTTCCTTTTGAATCCCAATTGAATTAAAAAGTTTTTTGTCGTCTTTACTCGCATAGATATTTGTGGTGGAAATAACAATCGAGGGGCTGGGTGGCTTTTTTTCCTCAACTCAAAGACTCGAATTTCCTAAAGTTTACTTACTTTCGTTGTTCGGAAGAAAAAAGACTTCGTGTCGCTTCGCCGAAGAAAATGTTTATAATTTGCAAGTTTTAAGTAAATATTATTCAACGAATGGAAAGGATTAATTTGTCGACAAAACGGAACCTTATGTCTACGTTGATGAAAGGATGTCGTTTTAATTACGTTTTTCTTCATTTGATACGTTCTTTTTTGCAAAGGGGTACTCAAATATTAACTTTCGGGAGTTAATTTCACCGCAAGCACATTCGACTAAAATTTATTACTTTTAATCGCTTACGGTTATTTATCCAGAAATACGTAGAATTTTATCTCCCGCGATGAAAAATTTCCACGGGTTAAAAATTGTTCTCAGAATGGATTTATTTAATTTTAGGAATCATTTAATTTATACGCAACGAAATCCTTTTATACGAACGAGACTGGTGTTATGTGCCATATGAAACAATGTTCCATATCCGTCTATCTTGTCGCAAAATTTTAATCTTTTTATCCTCCGTTCAGCCTTTTTTAACACGAGCCAAAGTTCAACTAGAGCTTTGCCTTTCGAACGCCGTCCTGGTGGCATCGAATCCCATCTCGATCGATTTACGTTGGCTGAGCTGGGATGAAAACGTGGTCAATCGTGGCCGAGATTCGCAGGTGGTCCTCTGGATCGAAGAAATCGTCTAGTACAGCTGGCCAAAACAGATGGCTCGTGGTGTTGGTGTACCATTTCAAAAAATCACCTGCTCCTTACTTTTCCAACTCTTTAATTTATTCCATTCTGCGAGATTTTTTACTCGGTGAAAAAAATCCACATCATCTGCGGACAGACCAACGAGGATCTGAAGTATTGTCTGGAGATGAATCACTGGAACCTGGGGAGTTTCCATTTCGGTCTGGTCATGTTTTAGAATCGGTTTCGCCGCCAAACCAGTTCGGTGTTTAGGTAATTGTCAAGTCGATGACGTCGAAATGTACCCAACTACCCGCAGCTAATTATAAATTTTCGGTTATGCGGGTCAACATTGTCAGTACGAGTTGCTCTCTGTTTATATCTCGTATGTTTCAGTTCGATGCTGTGGTCTCAATGCAGAAATGTTATTAGATTCGAGGTGAGAGAATTTTCGCCTAGGTGTGAATTTTTCCAAGTGTTTGCATGCGATGTGCTCGTGTGTAGAACAAGTAGCTATTGTTTGATCGGTTATTTAGATTTATCGATCGAACGCCCGGCGCCCGGGTCTATTTTGTGCCAGGCTCGAGACTCGATATGCCACTTAGGCACACGGTGTTGATTTGTGAACCCATCTGCGTTGTAATTTCTATTATGTATGGGCTATATAATGTATTTTATACCTACTCGGGTTCGGGGGTCTATCTGTATCGTATTGTATTCATGTGTATTTTTTTCGCCCTGAGCAGATGAACCGGAGTTTCGAATCGATTGCGTGCTCGATGACTGTTACTGCTTGTTGTTCCAGCGTAAGAGATTAAGAAATAAAAAAACAGTAATTTTGATTTAGGAAGCAATAAAAATAAAAATGAGTTTAATACCGTAGGAGGTACACACGAAAATCATTAATAAAATATCCCATCTCATTCGATCCGGATCCGTATTTAAAACGATGAAGAGTTGTAACGGTGCGGATTGGGATACTCACCGATGGGATGGCAGCATAAATACGAGCTTGCGAGGATACAACTGCAGTGTGCGTTTGCGGGTTAGTTCGACTGTCGGAATTGCTGGCAATCTAATAAATTAGGGTAGAAATGACATTAGACGAGGAATTATTATTAGACGCGTCCTTCTCGGGTATTAAAACAAGAGGGAGAATACCCTGTATTGGAGCACGTTTTACAAGAATTGACGATATATTTTACGTACCATGGTATAGGTAATTGTAATTCTTAACTCAGAGAAGATATTGATTCGAGATTAAGTGGATGCGCCTTTCTGCTTTCTGCTGAGCAATTTATTTCGCCGATTAGTTGAAATTGTGGCTATAGTATTTTTATAGGGTAGGTGGATATTTTAAAGTTATATGACCTGAGTTTGAATGGTGGTTGGGCATGGGTTAAGTTTGTCGTGTCGTGCCTACTTATATATTTCGTTTTGTTGAAAATTTTAGAAGGGGTGGTGTAAATGTTTCGTAAAGAAACACGTGTACTTTTATGTACGGAAACTACGAGAATTGTGTAATTTGTGATATTTAAAGAATATTGAACATCGAACGAGGAAGTTTTACGACTACGTGTAATAGGACACCATCCCTGTGACATTTATGTTGCAACTGTTGCGAGTTTAAAATATTACGACGTGGATTGGACAACGAGAGGAGGGTGTACTCGACAATCGTATAACCAACGTTCATAGTTTTCGTCCTATAGTCAATGGTTTGGTCAGGATTCTTGAGGATGAATTTTCAAAAAATAAGGTATTTTTCTGACAAATTTGGTAATTTTTACTTCTCGTTGAAAATGTATTTTAAATTTTTTTCAGATAAAATCAATAGTGCCGCGAGGTTTGAAATTTTTCAAAATGATGCAAAATTGCAGAATTCTTAATGAGATCCGGTGAAATTTTCAAATCGTTATCTTAACTTTTAATATGTTCTTACTCTTTCCAATACATGCTCACTGGCATTCATTTTCGCAAAATTTCTATGATCGGAAGAAGGGGAAGAGTCATCCTCTCAACCCTTTTGTTGACGAAAAGTCAGACTTGTAGCACTGGGAGAAATGAAAGAAAATTTTTACTGAAAGAAAACTATAGTGTAATAAATTATTTGAAAATTTAGTTAGATTCACTTGATATTGGTAAAATTCAATGAAATTGGTGAAATACTGCAAAAATCAAAAAAGTTTATTAAAATAAAAAAAAATTATCAAAATTAAAAAAATTCGTTTAAATAGTGACATTTACGTTAAAAAGGTACAAAATAATTTAAATTTTAAAAAAGTTGATTAAACTGGGAAAAATTTGCTGAAAATCGGCAACACCTACTGTATTTTTTGAAAAAAAATTAGTGAATGAAAAACACATTGAATAGAAAAATTTTTAAAAATACCTAACAAGGGAGCTACCCGAGGTCGGACACGCGGAATGAACAAAATTTTTCACAGGCTTATAGAGCATCACCAAAAACTTCCATAGCCAAAATTTCAGCCCCTAAAGTTGATATAGGGGGGGGGGGGGGCTATGAGAGTTTGAATTTCGAGAAATCACCTAATATACCGAAAAATTACAAAAATCTAAATAACTCGCGTTCTTATGGCGTTTAGGAGATGGATTTTATACCACGAACTGCCCTCTGTATAGGCCATCTGAAGACGGGATAGTCGCCTAGGTTCGCGTGTAACATGTGGGGGGGGGGGAGATTTTCACTCATACATTGGTCGTTATTACAATTTTTCTACATCACGCATAAAAGGTATGAGTGAAATCCCCCCCCCCCAGATGTTAAACTCGAATCTAGATGACTATCCCATCTTCAGATGGTCTTCCTGGTATAAAATCCATCTCCTAAACGCCAAAAGAACGCGAGTTACATATTTCGATTCTTGTAATTTTTCGACATTCAACCCCCCATAGCTCCCCTCCCCCTATATCAACATTAGGGGCTGAAATTTTGGTTGTGGAAGTATTTGGTGATGCTCTACAAGCCTGTGAAAAAAAATTTCATTCCGCTTGTCCGACTTCGGGTAGTTCCCTTGTAAGTAAAATTGACTAAAAAATTTTAAAGTAAAATTCCCTAAATTCACCAAAATTTACTGAAAATTCAACAGAATTTGCTTTTAATGCTAAAATTCCATAAAATTAATTTTTTTCAGTAAAATTGAAAAAAAATTTCTAAAATCAGTTGGATTCGTGAAATTTCTTGAAATTAGCAAAATTCACTGAAAATAATAAGTAAAACTTGACTTAGATCAGTCGAAATCATTAAAAATAATTGAAATTCACTAAAGTTCTGACGAAAATTTTACTGAAAGCACATTTCAGTAAAGTTCACCGAATATTATCGAAATTCACTAAAATTTTACCAAAATCAGTAAAAATGACCGAAATTGGCAAAATTCATTAAAAGTTGTTCACTAAAAATCCACTGTCTAAAAACCTGTAAAATTTTACTAAAATTAAGAAAATTGACTAAAAATCAGCAAAATTCATGAAAATATGTAAAAATGTCTAAAAATGATAATTTTCTACTAGAATGGGTACTGAAGTGGTACTGAAAACTAAGTACCTAAAACTTACTCAAATTAATAAAATATACAAAAATCAGTAGGTAAAATTTACAAAAAGTGGGTAAAATTGATTAAAATAAGTGAAATTAAACTAAAATTAATGAAATTCACCGAAAAATCACTAATTCGGTAAGAATTCCCTCAATATTAAAAAGAGGTATATTTTTACTGAAAATCATTGATGGCTTACTACAGGAATTTCCTAAAAAAAAATTCATGAAATTTATCATATTATCAATTCTGATCACTAATCAATTTTATATGTATCTATTAATTTGCATCGTAATCATACTCTCTCATTCTGAATCAGTGAAAATCACTGATAAGTGATAAATAGTCAGAATTGCCGCACAGAAAAAATCAGCAAAATTATTTGATTTTCAGCGAAGTTTCGCTGATTTTTCAAAGATTTTCACTGATTTTTCATCAAATTTCTTAGATTTCGCTGACTTTTCAGTGAATTTTCTCTGATTTTTTTCTCACTGATTTGTTTTCAGTAAAAAATTTTTCATTGAATTTCTTCTGTGCTGCAATTCTGACTGTTTCTTAGTAATTTTCGATCATTTTCACTGATTTATAATAGAGAGAGTAATTAATTGCTCGCGATTTCAATAGTGTGTTCGTACTTCTTTGGACTCAATTTTTTTTTCTTTTTCAATGTTCCATCATATTTTAAACCCTTTTAAATTCATTTCAAAATGCTGTACCTTTTTCAATTCGCGAGAAAGAAAATTATTGTAGGTCCAATACTTGCTTTGAAACTTTCATCAAAATGTACAAAAATGCTCTTTTTCGAAGATTTTGAAACATTGTAATCCTCTAAATTAAGCTCTTGAAATGGTCATAATCAGACTTTTGTCTATATTCAACGTGTTTTACCTCCTCTCCTCCCTTCCATCATTTAAATTTACAAATTCTGAATTTTTTTGCCATGTTATGCTGATATGTTTTAAATTTTCCTATTTTTTCAACTTCTTTATTCATATAGAATTTTTTTTTTTTGAATTTCGGTATTGTATTTTTTAAAAAATTATCGAGAAATTTGGAAAAGGTTCTTCGCTCCCCCTTTCCTCCCTTCTCCATCCAAAAAACAAAGAATTCAGATTTTGAATTGGAAAATGGAGTTTTGTCTTCTGGAGCAGTTATTTTCATTTTTCAATACCTACTTGAAGTGCTTACTGACCTGGTGCATTTTTACTTATGTGGTTTGATGATCTCTGTTTCTGTGTCTGATAATTTTGTTTTCAACTTTTTTTTCACATAGGTACTCAATTCGAGAGCTATTAAATTTTTTAAATCATTGCATTCTTCGTAATGATGTTACAATAATCGAGAAAATCTTACAATATCAGAATTATTGATATTATTTGAAAACGCATCTTCCTTTTTTAAATGAATATTTATGAAATTTTTTTTAAACAAAATTGGGCCATTTGTGAGTTATCTAGAAATTATACCTACATAAAAAAACTAATTTGAAGAAAAAATTCAAAAAATTTGAGAAAACACAAACTTGTTGGGCGTATAGGGTATGCAACCAACACAACGTAGATTTTTAATTTTGATGTAGTGAAAATTTAAATTTTCTGCTTCCTTCTCTCGTCTTCTCTTCCTTGAATATTTTCATCTCGAGCCTTTGATTTTGTATGCAAACCTATCGATGTATAAATTTTAGACCATTTTACATTTTAGAGTGGAGTTGTCACTTCTCAACCCTTCTCTGGTTCTCCGGAGCAGTTATTTTAATATTCCTCTTAGATTAAATTTCAGTCGCCTTATTCTGTTGAATTCAAAATAGACTTACACCTACACGATAAAATAGATTATTTATTAGAAATTTCACTCAACCGCCATATCGAAGACGTTGCCGAAGAGCTTTAAGTAACTCGGTATCTTTGAAGTTGGCGATATTACAAGGCCAGTGCCATTCCGCCATCGGTCCAATCACACGAGGGGGCTCGCAAATGTAACTCGAGCTCGTCAGCATCACCGGTACCACTCCATTAGAAAAGGTTAATTTTGTAAAAATATCGGCAAATAGGAGAAAAGACGTTAACGAAGTTGCATTCGGTTTTCTTTGGTCTATTATTCTTTCATCACGGTACGTTTCACCCTTGGAAAAAGTGAAAACGCATTACGTATTTACCAACGTGCGGCACAGAGTGGCTTGGTTACCGCACATCGCATTCGCAGCTGCTAAGTATTGCGTTACTTTTGAGTAGCTGTATGTAGACGAGACGTGATGCCAGTAGCATCGCAAATAGTACTTAGAAATGCGATCCTTTCTAATGCTACGATAATGAGAGAAGGACGCGTTTAAATAATTCATTTTACCAAATTAAGATTTTATACTTGGGTATACTCTACCTACGTATAAGCTCCTCTTCGGCAGTCGTTTCTCTAAATGGAGCTTGACGAGAATTCGCACTTGAGCTAGGCCGTGTTTCCCAAAATACAAGCCTTTTACCCAGGCCCAAAGTATGAAATCGTAGTAACAAGATAATAGCATCGGCGCGGCACATCAAAGGAATTCATATAAAGATACGATTAATTAGCCCGACGACTCGCGGATAAGGGACGAAGAAAAGAGGATTAATTTGATAGGTGCAAGTTTGTGCCTTTCGTTGGTAATAAAGTCCTCGTACATGTTGCGGTTTACTCGCTGTCTGAATAATTTTGCCAGATTGGCTTTATTTTCGGAGAATCGCTCTAGCCAACGGGTCCAGTTACCTTCGCTTTGGGTCTGCTCGAGTAGACGAGAGTTTTCTATGGAAAAAGTTATGTAAAGCGAGTTGTGTTTTTGATGCACGTTTTAAAACATACGTATCGGATTTCCTCGTTGGAAAAAAAGTCGACGAAAAGGTTTAAAACGCTTTTTCTTGTCAGCTGCCGGGTATACGGATAATCATACGTACTTTTATTTTCAATTAATGACCGAATGTAAAGAATGCTCGGATTGTGAGCCAGAGAAGAGGTGCTTTTTCGAAGGTGGAAATTTTTCATTTTTATCCAACAACGATACTACGGCTGGTGATTTAATTAATATCCAGACTGACGCGTGTAAACCGTAGATAAAATATTAACGACGAGTTCATTTTGTACGAGAATTTCGTGTACACGTTTAAGTTGCAGCAGGAGACTGGTAAATAACCAACCGAGTACGTAGAAACAACCAACCACAAATTGTAGGTACAACTTTATCATCAGCAGCTTTCATATTACGTCCATTAGTTGCACCGAGGAATACAAACAGTTTGAGAAATTGAAAAATTAATTTTCTTCGGTGGCAGATTCGAAGAGCCAGCTCCGTATGACGTATCGAGCTGATGGAATTAAATTAAACGACCAAATGATCAATGAGAATTCAATACTTTTACAATTTAGTAAAGTGTCGGTCGATTTTTTTCACTCTCTTGGCAACTCATGTGGATTCCACCCCAACCGTCGGCAGCCAGCAAAGCAGTGAGTCATCCTGTGATGCATTTTTGCGCCCTCAAGGAGAAAATCCACCCCTAAGAATATCATGGTAATATTTTCTCATAAAGTTGTTCTTACAACAGCGCGTTTTCCATTTTATGACATATTCGTAATGAAAATAGTTATTAGAATTTTTTTCCTCCGCCTTGCTGGCAAAGTAAACGAACCGTTTTCGAGTCGTATTTAAACCGAGGAAAAAAAAATCCTTGATAGGAATAAGCTTAGTATAAGAATAAGCTCGACGTATAGGATTTTTTCCGGTTGTTTTTCCATTCGGTGTGTTCTTTCTTGCTTCGCGTAAGTATAATAAAAAGAATTAATTCGCGAGCTGTAAATTTACCTAACTAAGATTACGTTTTGTTGGGAATTTTACGTTTTGGCGCGAGACGCGACCTTATGTTCGAGGATAAAGTAAGCTCGAAAAGTTGTCTAATTAAGATAAGTTATTTCATTGTAGTGACTTTCGTAATGTCACGAAGTGTCACGACGACGACGGCGACGTAACGAAATAATTTAATTGGTCCGAATTAAGTATAAAGTGACGGCTTAAACGCCCAAGTTTTGTTCAGTTGTGTTGAACATTTAGCAAATGATGTAATTCGACTTTTTACCAGCGTACGCTTTTTATTAAATAATTATTTTGCTCTTTGATTCGCGAGTTTGCGAAATAAACGAGAAACTTTGTTTTTGTCGAGAGTGATTCTCGTCAGCGATGTTTGAATTTTGAGAAGTATTCGTGCTGTTGCGAAAAATACTCCAAGTTGGGAGCTTTTCGTTAATTTTTGGTATTTTTATCCCTCCAAGTGCGAAGGGTAACTTTTCCTAAGGTAACGAACGTAGAAAGCCAAGAAACGAGGATTTTTTTCCGAAATCTTGAGATATTTCGCAGTATGTATCGTCGAAAAAGTCGTAAATTTTCTTGCATCGATGTTAGTATGCTCTTAACCATTGCAGCGTTGCAGCGGCCCCTTTTTCAGAAAATATTTTTTCCAGTTCTCCCGCTAAGTAACCTACGAATAAATAAAGTTATTTATTTTTTACTTCGAGAGATGTGTACGCTGTGCGGGCTTATCTGCGAAGAATTCTGAGATGGGTTTTGTATACGTAGGGGAGGAGTGAGTGATGGGATTGAATGGAAAGGCAGGAAATTATGAAGTATGGATTATGGTGCAGGGAATATTGTACGTAGAAATATGTAATTTCGAGAAATATAAGTGTTTTGAGAAGTGAGTCTGGAGGTGGGTAATCGAAGGGGTGTGGTGAGAGCTCTTGTGCAGTTTGAGAAGTCGAATGGTCGATTTTCAGGCGTTGAGGGTGGTGGGCTAATTTTCGTTTGTTTTTGTATCAATGAGGTGCTGGTGTTTTGTAGCTTAAGTTGCAGGTTTTTGAAAAATTTGAAAAAAATGTTGAGCGGAAATTTTTCGGGGAAAGGGGAGGGGTAATTAGTCACAGAAATGCCGAATAAATTTTTTATGCAAAATTTTTGCAGATGCAGGCTTTAAGAAACTGAAATTTCATAATCCTTTTCAATATTTATTTTCATTGATAAGAAGAATGTTGAAGCCCTATACCCTTCCACCCAATGAAAACTTCGTTCATTCTACCCTTAATTTATTGCAGTTTGATTCTGATAGAATTTTCAGTCGTGAGTTTGTCATGGTTGTACAGGGTGTCTAACAGGTCAAGCTGTCTTGATAAGTCAAGTTTCTTTCAAAAAGGTCATGCCGGTCCTGAAAAGTCAAGCTTTTTGACCAATTTACCTTCTTTGACTCAAAAGGTCAAGCTTTTTTCAAAAATATAGCTCTTAAAAATTACGTTTTTGAATTTAATTTGTTTGTTAAAATTTTAATTTTCTATAAATAGCTACAAGCACACAAATGTATAATGGGGAGGGGGGGGGGGGGGGGGTAGTAGTAACAGACTCATAACTTGGGGGTTGCTCGGAAAAGTCATGCAAAAAGTCATTCCAAAAGGCAAGCTTTTTGCTCAACAAATTTTGTTAGACACCCTGTTGTAAATACCCATGAAAATAATATTTTGATTAGGTAGTTAATTTTATTTCGTTTCATTAAATTTGCTATTTTACCAAAAATTTTGACAGAGTTTTGTAAACGGCACTTAAAATAAAAAAAAAAAAAAAAAAAAAAAAACATTAAATACTTGAATTTTCCAAATTTCAAAATTTTTCTGAAAAAAATAAGTTGGAAGGAAATGTTTGGCATTTTCCATATAAAATTGGGGGGGGGGGGGGGCTGCCGCCTTCATACCCCCATTCGCGCAGGCTCTGTCAAGGTTGGACCAAATAGAGAGATATCAAGCTGGTTGTTTTCTATAAAGCGACGAAATTGCATTTAAGGGTTGAAATACAGGGTGTTCCATGAATCGTCTGTCAAACATATTTTTTTGGATATAACCGGGTACCACTAAAAAAAACTTGAGATGAACATGTTGCCTATTTTGAAAATTGAAGGGACAAATGCTGGTTCTAAAAAAATCACATCAATTTTTTTTACCATGGGAATGGGAAGTACTTTGAAAAATGAACAAATTTTCACTTTGTGACTTTTTGCTTAACTTTAAAATTGAAGGGACTACAAAAAAATTGTTCAAAAAAAAATTCGAAAAAAATAAACTAATCAAGGGAATGGATGGTACGTTAAAAACTGAAAAATTTTGTTCTGCAGACTTTTTGCCTTGCATTGAAAATGAAGGGGTACGGGTTACCTAAAATAAATGGACTTTAAAAAAAATTTCAAATTTTCTCAATTTTTAATGACCCTCAGCCCCTTTATTTTTGATGTTAGACAAAAAGTTTACAGAACAAAATTTCTTTACTTTTTAACGTACTATCCATTCCCTTGATCTGTTCATTTTTTAAGATTTTTTTCGACCAACTTTTTTTTACCCCCTTCAATTTTGAAGATAGGCAAAAAGTCATAGAGTGAAAATTTGTTCATTTTTCAAAGTACTATCCATTCCCATGGTTGAAAAAAATTTTTAACGCGATTTTTTTAGAAGCAGCATTTACCCCTTCAAAAATAGGCAACATGTTCATCTTCTCAAGTTTTTTTTTCAGTGATACCCGGTTATATCAAAAAAAAAAGTTTGGTAGACGATTTATGGAACACCCTGTATTGGATCCGGGTCAAAAAATTAGAAAAAATTATGGATTTCTCGAGAAAATGACAATTTTAATAGAAAAATGGGGAGAAGAATCTTCCTAATCCAATAATACCATGATCGATCCTGCATTCGCTGGATGTACTTGAAAAATTGAGTACCTAATATTTTTCACAAAGTTTGTTGTAAATTTTGAAATTTTAAATGATACTTATCTCGAAGGTATTCGAATCGATAAAAGAGATACAAAGGTATCCAAAAAATCCCGCAATCTAAAATTTCAAGTGCAAATTTGCAAAAGTTCACTTTTTGAATTTTTTTGATTTTTTGAAAGTTTAATGTTGCGTCATACAAAGCATGAAAATTTGATCTTAATAATAAAATAAAAAGTTGAAATCATCTCTTTTATTTTCGAACCCCTGAATTGTCACGAACAATTTTTATGCAAAAAATAGTACCTTTGCGAATTGGCATTGACAAAGTTTGAAAATTATGAAAATCGTATGTGAATCGATCAAATGAAATGAGTCATAGTAAAAGTAAATTTGCGTTGGTCTTGATATAGGTGTTAAAGTTCATTGAAGCCCTTCTTATCAGCTTATATTAGAATTATTTTCAATCGATTCCTACGGAGGGTCATAAATAATTTCAGGCTTCTTACCTTGACTAGATTAAGTTTTTATATTCTGCCTGAAATTAATTTTAATTTTCAATAAATGAGCCAAAATTCGATGAAATTAATTTTATTATGTATCGAAAATTTTGGATTGAGAGCGGGGGTGAGGATATTTCTGTATTATGTTCTTTCGATCTATTTTTGTCTCAACCCAGTATTTTTTTTACCGATTTGGACACATTTTTAGTCAGTATCTCAAGTTTGGACCTCTTCTCAGTTGAACATCGCGACTCCAAAATTTAGATTTTTGGCCGAAAAATAATTAATTATTTTAAAAATTAGTGCACTTTTTCCTTTAGGGTGAAAACCTTAGATCATGGATATGTTCAAATGTACTTAGGTACTTAAGATAGAGACATTAATGTCAATGCACCTACATTTTTTTTCAATTTTTTTTCAGCATTTTTAAAAATACTTTTTTCATTTTTATTATTTTTAAAAATATTATATTTTTTTCAAGTCTAACATAATGCTATTATGTCTTCATCTAAAAACGTTACACTTTTCAAATTTTACCCCCTCCCTTCCCGCCCTAAGACATATCCATGTAAAATTTAAAACCGCATGGAATATACATCAAAAATCAAAAATAAGTTTTGAAGGATGAAACGTTATGGAATGAATTTCTTCGATTTTCCTTGAACAATTTCTTAGACATTAGAATTTGTTGGAGAAGAAGAAAGGAAATGTCAATCCTGGGAAATTTGAGGATTTAAAAAAATGACAAAGACAGCTAATTCTGTATTTGTTTTGATTATTCAATTGGGAAATTTGCTGTTATTTGAAAAATTCAAAATGTACAATCTGAAATTATTATTTCTAGTTCCCATCAATTTCACAATACCAATACCCCAAATTTCAAAAAGAAAGGCTCACACTAACAAATTCTAATACCCCACAGAAATCTTGGAAGACACCTCCCAGCATATTCAAAAAATTTTAACATTCTTTTCTAATACAAATCTAAAATCCCTACTCTGACGTAACCCCCTTTCCCACACGCGTCTAGCCTTAGCCTCTGTATATGGCGTACAAAAAAAAAATTCACAATAATAACTGAACTTTCACTTACAATTACCAACCAGATTATTTTTCACAGTTGAATTTACGTACAGTCACATTAAACGATCCACACGCAACCGTTTCCTTTATAAAATTAGCATTTTTACATTTTATTATTACATCCAAAATACAAATTATCCACACAAACGACCATCCAAACGTCTCTCATGTCAGTGTCACGTTACAAACCACAAACCACATCTGAAAAATTTCTAAACACGAATTAGATATAAATTTTATGCGACGACTTGAGTCTGGATGCGGATCTGGATACACAATACGTGAAAAATTTTCCGCAACGTGGAAAAATCAACAAAAAACATGTGCTGGTCTTTGAAAGAGAATTCCCTCGGTTTCACATGAATAAATAAGCAGTTGGTGTGCAAATCGTGCAAGTATGTAATTTTTTTCTTCGCCGTGTGCCTCGAAATTTGGACGGGTTTGTTACGCCCATAGGGTGCTAGAATGGCAGAAATGTCGCTTTCTTTCGTATCCATATAGGCTTCTATTTTCATTTTTTCTCTCTATGTTTCGTATTACGGCGGCGAAAGATTTGTGGTGGAGAGCTGAGGTATACGGTATACAAGGTTTTGAGAAAACACGATTTTTTTTTATTCGTTTACGCTTTTTTCTTTTCTGATACGAACGTTATTATGATGTATACCCAATAACGTGCGACGCGAAATACGATAGCAGAAATTGTTGAGTTGGAAAACATGGTGTGTCAGATTAGGTTCGTTATATATAAATTCCTCAGGATGCAATTTTTCTCCTCCCTGATGGTGGAATATTTTTGATGTCGAAACGAGACCTTGGTCGGGCTCGCCTCTGCTCAGCTGCAGCTTTTCTCTAATCGTCTACAGTTTGCCCTTTTGAAATAGTATTTTGCGAATTTCGCCAAAGCAGACATATGTACCGAGTCTATGATGTAATTCAATCGACTGTGTAGATTTTATTTAATAAAAACCTGAGCGATGGCTACAAAACAAACTATTTCGTGTTGATTGAAGTGAGCTCAGTGGATGAGGGCATTTACGAAATGAAAAGTAGATACGTCGTTCTATGGCAGGAGGTTCGTTTAACTATAGTATTAAAGTTGTAATGGTTCAGGGTGTTGAACGAAAATAGAGTGAAAAGAAGAAATGGTCGTGCCTCCGGGGAAATAATTTCTTTATATTTTAGATTATGGGGTAGACTTGCATTAGGTTGTTGATTAGGGTAGTTGCAGTTTTTCCTTTTTTCCGAGACAAACCATACATCTTGCAACTTACTCAATATGTGGTACGAAGTGGGAAATTATTCGAGTTAAACAACCATAGCGATTTTGATTTGTTTTTTCCATTTCTTTTCAACGGTTATGGTTTCGTTAACGACAGCTACGAATTCAAATCATCTAGTTGATGACTTTATTGGCTTGACGATTTTCCGCAGTGTTATGTCGAATCAGTCAGTATATCTCCAAAGCCTATTCAGAACCGCTCACTATCTCTATTTATTACTAATGTATTGCACGACTCGTACTTCTCAGCATTTTTCGTCAAGTCCAACTAATATTTTCAAGTTTTTTATTTCAAAGTTTAAATTTTCTAATTCTCTAAATCTGAAATCTTTTTCAACACTATTTTTTTCCACAAAAGTTATTCAACTCTTAATTTATTTCACTCCAAAATTTTTCGAATTCTGAAATTTTTTCTCGAATTAGGTATGTTTTTATTTCTGTAATATTTTCTTTAAAAAAAATTGTCGTAAAATAATATAAACAGAAGAAACAAGAAAATTTTGAATAGCAATCTTGAGAACTAAAAAATTTTAGAATTGAAAACAATTTTGAGAAA
The DNA here is from genome assembly GCA_033439095.1 of Pseudococcus viburni. Taxonomy (NCBI): domain Eukaryota; kingdom Metazoa; phylum Arthropoda; class Insecta; order Hemiptera; family Pseudococcidae; genus Pseudococcus; species Pseudococcus viburni. The sequence goes on from JAVBJF010000461.1 coordinate 27,812, forward strand.
AAATTTCAGATCAATTTTGAGAAAACAATTTACTTTTAGAGAAGAAATTCCAGAATTGAAAAAAATCTAGGAAACATTTTCCATTGAAAACAATTTTAAGGAAAAATTTCTGTCTTAAATCTTGAGAAAAAAAATTCACAACTTTTGTTTTTAGTGTAAATGCTGTTAAATCATGAATATGTTTTAGAGACGACTGACATTCTTATTGAAATTTCAGATATTGAAATTTTTTCAGTTGATGACTTTTTGTTAAAATACCTACATATCATTATCAGATATTCAAGCTTTTTTCAAATTAATTTTACAATTTTACACGAAACTTGAATAATTTTATTTGAAAATTGATTAATTTTACAAAAAAACTGAACAATTTTACAATTTTATTAGAAAAATTGAATACGTTTGATATTCCATTTGCTTAGAAATTATTTCGTTGGAAAATTTTTACTGAAAACAATTGAAAATAATTGAAAATTTTTTTACTAAAATTTGTTGACCTTTTTTATCTAAAAATTATTGAAAATTTTTCATCAAGAATTTCTTTTAAAATTTTCACTAGAAACTGAGAAACAGTTTTCACTAAAAGTTGTTAAGATTGAAATATTTCATTGCCTGCAAAACATTTTTTTTTTTTTTAAATTTACTTTGACATATATTCATCAAAATTTGCTTTAAAAGTTATGAGCAATTTTCACCACAAATTTTAGACTTTTTTCACTGAAAACATGGGGTCTACTGAAATTAAAAAATGAAAATTATTGCCATTTTCTAGATTTTTCGTTTTTTTTCTTCCTTTCAATTTTCCCAAAAAGAATCCCTTTTTATTTTTCAATTGAATGTGTCACAACAAAAAGGGCATAACTCAGCATATGTGACCTTCCAGGAAGAAACCGACCTTCGGTCCGAAAAAAAATTTAAAAAAAAAGTTTCTCAATCAATCCAAAACAAATGATAATCATTGTTTTGGATTGATTGAGAAACTTTTATTTTAAATTTTTTTTCGGACCGAAGGTCGGTTTCTTCCTGGAAGGTCACATATGTCCTTTTTGATGCGACCAGCGATTTGTATTCTCTGAAGGTTTCTCTATCCAATGACCCCCCCCCCTCCCCACCTTCCAATATGTTTTCCTCGAAGAGTTATGGCGTTTTTAAAATGTGAAGATCGCAATTTTGGTACCTACATTACATGTTTGATTTTCGAGAATTTGCGTAATGTTTAATTTTTTCACTGTGCAGATGATTGTAAAATTTTAAAATTTTAATGAAGTGTTTTTTAGTCAATTTTTCGTCATAAATTTGAAAAAATAATAAATTCGTCCAAAATGTATTTTTAGCATTTTTTTGTACTTAACCAAGAAAATTTAAAAAAAGTTCTCATTTTTTGAAGTGCGATATATCCGCTCCCTGAAGAGATAATTTGAAATTTTTTTCACGAAAATGTTCCTTTTTTCATTATCGTCAACTTTTGTATGAAGATTTTTTTTCAATTATCACTTCCGGAAAAATTTTCCTCTTCTACAAATTCAACTCGAAGCCATCAACCATCAACATTCAAAATTTGATATTCTGATTTCAGGAAACAAAATTTTTCATTGTTTTTCAAGTTTAACATAATTTTATTGTATCAGTTCGTCAAAATTTTTCAAATTTCTATATCTTTTTATAATGTTATTATTTAGTTGTGTCTCAAATTTGGTGTAAAAAATTTAGTATCGAATTTTATAGATCCCGGGGCCCTCTCAGAAGTTTAGACATATCACGTTACAATTTCCGAGTTGAAAAATATTTTGAGGAAATTTAAATTTTGAAAAAGTTTTGAAAACAGGGTGTACAAAAAATTGAAAGTGTGCTTGGATTTAGAAAAAAAGTTCAAACTACACAAGCCATGCTTTGGAAATTGATAAAATAGATATCATTGAATCCGCATAAACGACCTGAATAATATAGTGAAAAATAAAGGTTTCAAGCATTTTTGATGTTGGGTCTGGAAATATACCGAATTGCATGAGCCACTCACAAAAAAAAACAGCGAAAGGTTTTAACGATAATATTAATTTTTAAATACCGCGAGGAAATTATTGAGAAACGTGTCGTTCGAGCTCGTTATCGTATAAAAGCAAAGTCGCGTCAATAGGTAAGCTTTCTTTTAACCTTTCCATAAAATAATCCCTTCGTGGTACCGATGAAACCACTTCATTAATATGAAAAGTATGTTTACCCAAGTTAGACGCAAGGTGGCATGGGCGGCAATCTCAAAGCCGAGGTTATATTTTCGAACCATCCCAGCGAAGGTAAAAATGTATAGGGAAAAGAAAACAAAAAAAATGTTATTTTCATAAAAAAAAGCGAAAAAGTTTACAAATTTGCCGCGTGTTAGAAAGAAAAATTCATACCGAGGGTTTGCATTCTCGAGACGACGAGATTGTATAGCTAATAAAATAAGGTGCTGTAACCTCGCGTATAAAAAAAAACACGATACAAGCTGAATTGCGCTTTTAAAATTCAAAAATAGGGTTGTCCAACACGAGACGTTTCCCTTCCTTTTTCATTATAGCCTTCGACAGTGAAATTGCATAGAGAAAAAGAATCGTTTCATTTGAACGAGTAATTCGCTTTTATTAAAGTAATCGAAAAGGTGTCGACGAAATTTGCGATAAAAGTGAAATTTCGTTCGGGTTTATACGTCGGTGACAAACGCATATTGTGGTTGGAAATTTTATTTAGTTGCTGGGTTCGAATAAAGTGAATTTTTGCGGTGTTGCATTCGTATATAGCAGGTAGCGAGCATGAATAATTACGGGCGAGAATATCGCCCTTCCTGGAACCACTACAACGTGATTTATTTGCTCGACGATGGAATTTTGTAAAAGGGCATATTGTTTTCACAAATTGCTGTCTAGGTGTATGAGAGTTTTTTTTACGTGTGTTTTTTGCCAGGTCGGTCTAGATGACAAAAGACAAAAGCGTTGTAATTCCGTATGTTAAGAATTTAACCCTGAAACCTTACAAGATACTAGTAAATTCCTTTCAACAGCGAGGTAGTTCATTTGTACACGTATAACAATCGCTTTTATTTTTCTAATGAAATAACGCGACGTTTTCGGTTCGATAGATAGAAGTTGTTGTGAGAATACCTGTGTCGTGCTATTTTACTTATGAGTGATGTAGACTTGTTTCAAATCGCAGGTTTGGTTTAATAAGCACGATGGGAAGATGAATTAATTGCCCTTTTATGTGTATCGCGACTAATTATTACCTGTATCGTGTTATTATGGTGGTATCTGACGATCTATATAGTGAGGGTGTTCGTTTTACGATATAGTTTGTCGTGAATGTTGGTATACAGTTTTTTTTCGAGAGAAAAAAGTATTAAATTGGATAATTTTTTAATTTTTTCATTATCGAAATTGTATTTTGATAAGGATCGATTGTACTCGTAAGAGGAGAATTGTTTGGAAATTATTACGTCACGTACTAGTAACCTACTTTTCAAAAGTTTTACTTTGAAGAATTCCACGATGCCTCGTCTCCTTTTTTCTTTACAGTGAAAATTATAACGAGATTTTTTTTTTTTTTGGGGGGGGGGAATATGGTTCTTTTATTTTTAAATTATAATTGATTGAATTTGACATTCACTTGCCATTAAAATGTACATTATATGTGAGCCTGGATATAGAAACCAACCTTAGGGGTCAAAAATTGGTTTTTGAGTTGAGATTCTCCTTTAATTCTACTCCTTTTGAAAGGCTCAAAATCAGTGTCAACTGAAAAACCAATTTTTGACCCTAAGGGGGTGGTTTCTATATCCAGGCTTACAATTTACATTGAGAAAAAAAACACAAGTAATCCATTGACAGGCATTAATTTCTACTTAATTTGATCAAATTCAAGGAGGAGGAAATAGAAATTGGGTAAATGTAAAATCCCGTCAAAATTTCACCCCCCTCACCCCGACTCAATAGCTATTGTCTTTTAGTAGAACTTGGAATTGGGATTTATTTTTTTAAAGTAATTTTTCAATTTTTTCTCTAAAAATTCAGACAAAAAAATTGGAAATTTTTCAAATACCTGATCCTGAAGACAGAATACTGGCGGAGTGGTGGAAATGGGGCTCCAATAGTATTTTTGGGTAAAATATCTAAGTATACTGCAGATATTTTTTTTTCTTTTTTTCACATTGAAAGTTTTCATCGTTATTTTTTTGAATACAATTTAATTTTATGGGGGATTGAGGAATGGAAGTTAAATAGAAAGAGTGAAATTTGTATTGGTTTGTTTTGTGGTTTGGGCATAACTTCGTACTTTTCTTCCCTCCCTCCCCCATCAATTCAACATTCGATAATGCTTGTAAAAATATTCGTAGTTTGGTACATGATACAACTTTTGAAGTCTGCCGTGAGCCTACAAACCATTTAAGATAATAAGGAAATTAAACTGAAATTGAATCGGGCATGGTTATCTCAAGAGGAGGAGCTAACAGAATATCGAAAAAGTCGCAAAGTGGAATTTGTATGTACAACGACGTCAACACCAAAATTAAAATAAACGATGAAATTTTCCCCATTATTCCAACTTACCAAGATCAACTGCGTAGGTCTAAGTATTCTTTTTTAAATAAACGTTTATTTGAAAAATTTACATTGTTAAAAATTTAGTTTGGGAAAAAAATGAAAGCAAGAAAAAAGTTTAAATAAGTATCGTGGAAAAGTAAACGTTACCTTGGAATTTGAACAGAAAGATGGTGTAGAAGAGTGTCTTGTTTACACAGAAGAAGAAAAAACTTTTTCGAGACTTTGAATAGGTACCTATCTTGCGAAATTTGTAGAAAAAATACAAGGAGGCTCCACCCCTTGGCAGATCTGTGATTCGATCTCTCTTGGTCCCCCTAAGAAGGGGGTTTTCTAACTTGCAGTACCTACATTTTAATAAAAAGGGGTACATGTTTAGATCAATTTTTGAAGTAGGTTAGTCCTTTTTTTAAACAATGATGTAATATGATATTTTTCGTACACATAAATTATATAATACTCGTAATTAAGTATTTTTTAAAAGTTCGAGAATTTTTTTCTTCTGATGACATTTTCATGTTTGGAAAATTTTATCGTTTTTTTTTTTCAAAGTACGTTTCTTTTTTCATTTCGTTGGAAAACACTCCAAATTTTGTAAAAAAAATTAGAACATCATTTTATATTTTTTGAAATGCTGATTTAAGAAAAAAAATACTTACAAAGAAGTGGTCCTGTAGGTAGGCAAGGAACTAGAAAATCTTTTTTCATAGCGTTTTTATTTGGAAAAATTTGTCAAGTTTTCTCCTTTTGATAAATATTCCTATTTGTTATTTCATCTCAGTTTTTACTGAAGTGCTCAAATTTTCATTTCAATTTTTTCGTTGATTTGAAATTTTCATTTTTTTCCTGATAATCTTTAAAGTACGTACATAGGTACTTGATAAATTTTTCTGAATGTCAAGCCTTACATACTATCTTCACGTTTTTCTGCTTATTCTCCTTTTTTTGAGCTCATTTTGAGATTTAAGATTAAATTATAAAATGCAAAATTATCGCCTCAAAAACACAAATTTTAGCAGCAATTTTAAATTTTGAGCTTAACCTTTTTGAATTTTTTTTTGGAAGCAGAAGGGAGAATCAAAATGAGTAAATTAAAAAACCTATCTTGATACCACATTGATTTTTTGAAATTTTGAATTTTGTGAAACCCTCTTCCAAGGTCTCATTTTCGGGCGAGGGAGATTTTTCATATTATTTCAAAATTGAAATCGTGCATTAAAAACTCCATGTTGTTGTACCATTTCAATTTTTTTAACATTTCAAAAACCTAAATTTTGACTGTTATTTTCTATTTTGAATTTTGAGCTCCTCTTTTTGGAGTTCATTTTGTGAAAGAGAGCTAACGTCAGTTGAAAAAATCAAAATCAGTAAATATTCAAAAACCGATATCTTGAATTCTTGATACTGTCTTTATTTTTTGGAAGTTTTGAATTTAGTGCCAAAATCGATGAGCTGTAGTGGAATTTCTTTTGGAGCAATTTTTTTGTTGCCGTGTTTTTATTTGTTTGCTTGATTTCTTCAAACAGGCTTAATTTTGTATTTTTGACATTTTTTCGGTAAATTCTTTCTACGTAGGAATGGGGAAAAGGGAGAGAGTTCTCTTTACTTAATGATATGTGCACTAGGGTGGATCGAAAAAAAACCATATCTTGGATTTTGACCAAATTTGGTGGGGTGGTTTACTTTAAGTGGGAGACTTCACAAAAAAAATTCGAGTCCTCGAGGGACAAGGGGAGGGGAGCAGGAGGTGCTCAAATCAATTCAAAGTCGATATAAATTCCGTATTTTGGAATTTTATGACTTGCTGTTGGCTGCACTGGTGAATGAAATTTTCAATTTTTTTTCAAAATTCACTTTCAGTGGGAGAAAAATTTTTTTGTTCAATTACTCGATGAAAAAAAAATCATCCCAGCTTAATGAAAATTTCATATTATTGGAATATTGCAATCTGCAACTTTTCAACCCCCTGGTAGCAGTCTGAGTTTTGATCGGAGAAGGATGGCGATGGTTTAGGGAGATGTAGAAACTCAAATCGCATCTGTTAAGTGCTACGAAGGCTTCTCACACAATTTTGATTGGCTAAAAAACGCAAAAACAGCGTGTTTTTTTTTCAAAAGGAGGTGGACTTTGAGCACCTCTTGCTATCCTTCCCTTGCCCCTCGGGGGCTCAAAATTTTTTTGTGACGTCTCCCACTCAAAGTGAACCACCCCACCAAATTTGGTCAAAATCCAAGATATTATTTTTTTTCGATTCATCCTAATGTGCACCTCAAAATGAAAATTTCAATGAAAGAAAAATGCTCAAATCGGTTCATCGTAAAAGGTTTGGTGGTTGGGTAAAAGGCTTAAAAAATCTTTTCATGCAATTATTTTCTACGGATTAGATAGGTAGTTCTTATTTACGATACAATGGGCTGGAATTCTTCACTCAACTTATACCCAGGTAAATTTATAATGGAAAATGTCTAATAATTCGTCGAACAACGAAGAGAAAATTTCCAATATTTTTTCCCCAATACCTTTCCAATGAATTTTAAACCCAATTTGTAACGCATTTTACGCTCGATTTCCTCAATATAAAAATCAAGGATATTGCTCAATATTACGATTTTATCGCCAAAATATAGAGCCTCTAAATTACCTACATATTTCCGTTGGTTACCCAAAAAGAAAAAAGTTGCCCTACTTTTGGTTTATAATCGGTTTTATATACGTAGCTGGAGTTTGTGTAGGTACTCGTATTAATCGGTATGGTGACACTATCGGCATCGTTCCAACTTACTCGCATTTCCTGCGTACTAGTCATTTTTCTTTTCGTCGTCTTAGTCATCGTAAATGTTTAATGATTTGAAGGGTTATTAATATTTTTCTTTGTTTAACTCACGAGTACGCAGACGCGCGCCGAATACATTACCGAGAGCATAAATAACGCCTTCTTTATGGGCAATTGATAAAACTTCGAGCCCAGGGTGCTATAATTTTCAACTCGTAACTCGGTCACGACCCCGTCAAATTTGACACCTCAGTCAAATCGACTAAATTATGCCGAAGCAATTTCCCGATTCGTAAATTTCCATCGTAAAGGAGAAAAATCAACGTGAATAGAAGCGAAAAAAGTCGACTTCGTTTAAACCGCGCGATCAAAATACGATTTTCTAAAAGGTTAAATGAAACCGGGAAAAAGGCGGAAATTGGGACGATAAGCCTAGTCATAGGGTGAAGATTGGATAAAGAGTAATTTTCAATTAGGTGTTCGAATATAAGAGCACGTAAGAAAGGTACCAGATCGAGGGAGAGACGATATTAAAAGCCGACAGGTTGAAAAAATTCATCGAGCTAGATGTCGCGGCTTGATAACAGGACTCGGGTATCAATAGAATAAGCGACGCTGAAAACTCCTTTTATCCGAAAATAATTACGAGGAAACACGACGCAGATCGGAAAATTGAACTCGTTCTCCAAAAGTTTAATATCTTTTCGACGTGTTTTTCTGGGTAAAGGGAGAGGACCAGACCATCGTTGAAAACGGGGAGAAAAATGTAAAAACAACAATGGTTCGCGATTCGAGTTGTTTTTAAATTGATTCGTTATCCGGTGAAATTTCACGAAACCAGGAAATCTACCCGGAGATGTTTTATCGATGTGTCGATGTACGCGGGGTTAATGAACACGCCCGAACAGTGATGAACATTTTTGACATACTTGCCAACTTTGTGTGCTATACTTTCGCACTAATGTGAAAATATTTCTTTCGGATGCGATACCTTGTATTACTATGTGGATAAAATGGCAAATATTTACTTAAAACTTCTTACTGCGCTCTTTCGAAAGGATTTCGTTATTTTCGCTTTTCAACACTTGCCATTAATTACAACTTACGAGCAAATTAATTTCCTGACTGGAATATAAGTCGAGGTGTTGAATTATGTTCGGTTTCCCTCGATGTGTGTAGAGTTTAGGCCTTTTCAAGACGCTGTACAACTTTTTTTCACACTTTTTATGGGTTAAGGCTACGCAATGAAATTTGAACTAAGAAACGAGCCTGTGGAAAGGGTGTGTTTCCTAATTCCTTCGCATAATATGCTTCTCGAGCTATAAAGAAATTCAACTTCACAAATGATAAACTTACGTTAATGACCTCACACGAGTCTTTATTCTTTTTTATGAACTGCGAATGTTATCTTTCGCTCGTCTAAGGAGCGTGTTACACAAAAGAAATTACATCGATATCTTTGAATTTATTTTATCATTTGTTTCAGAATTTTTTCTCTCAATTTCTTTCTGTTTTTTCGTTGTTGATTTACTTGAACGTCGTGACTGTGAGTCACAGATGAATCATATGTTTGATGTTTAAAAACGCATTACGGGAAGTAAAACGTAAAAGATGCGTAAAATGAAACGATTCTATCAACTTTCCAAATGTCTTGTCCTAAAACGTGTATTAATAGCCGAGGTAACCGTATTGGCGACCTTTTTCGAGTTTTTCTTCACGCATTATTAAATAATAAGATTTAAACGTGTAAAAGACCCTTGCACGAGTGTAATTTATTTTTCGCCAGATAAAAACAGACGTTTCAGCTTTAAGGTTTAAAATTTCCGAAGGTAAAGAGTCCTATGTGAAAGGATGGTAAAATTTATGACATTAGTAAAGGTCGTTTTACTTAGAGTCTTTTTCTATAAAGGAAATAATTCTTTGCGGATGCTGTGTAGATGTTTTTTTTTCGTCTTTTTTTTTCTCTCTGTGTATTGTCAAGTACTCGGTATCTTTTGCGGATTCCCAGGAGGATGTGGTTTGTAATTTTTAGAGCTTAGACTGGTTTTTACTTTTTATAATGATTTTAGACGTGCAGATATTATTAGCGTATCTTTCGTTTTACGTTCGAGTCTACTGTCTGTCGTGTCGACGTCGAAGTACGGTATTGATCGGATGAAAATTATCAAAGGGTTCAATCAGATTAGGCCGTATTTATTTTTCTACCCGGTTTAATGAATGTTGCGATGGGACGAGGGGGTTAGAAATAATGTACGTGGGATGATTGATTTTCCTATTTTTAATTTAGTGTTTGGAAAAGTTGAAAAAGCAATGCTGGTGCAGAAATTAATTCGGTGCCTCGATTTAAAACGTCGAAATGTTTTATTTTTGTATTTCGATTTTCTCAGCACGATGCATGGGTACTACTTTTTGTGAAAACTTGCGGAAATAAACGAATTTTTTAAATTTATAGTCACTGGAAAGCCAGGGAATTTTGGAATTCTCACTCCAAAGTTATGGCATTTTGAGGCATCATAGCGGGTCACTTTTTTAGGGTGTTTGTTACTTTTTTCGATTTCAGTCACTTTTGGTTACTTTTCACGTCTAAAAGGTCACTGGTTACTTTTTCCTCTCAAAAGTCACTTTTTCTTCGCACTTCCTGGCAAAAATTCAAATTTTCACGTAGAAATTGCCATTTTTCAAAATTCATCAAAAAAAATAAAAAATAGATTTTTGCTAGTTTGTTTGTTGTTTTGACGAAGAGATTTAATATGTAAATGAAATTATTCACGTTTTTCAATTGATTTATCTTTGAAATGTTTGCAGAAAACTACAAAAAATTGCCCCCCTTCCCCCCAAAAAAACTGTAAAAAAATTGGACCCGAAAAAATTTAATTTTTGGCTACTTTTGGTTACCTTTTGGTCATTTTTTGGTCACTTTTTGCTCAATAAAAGTTACTGAAAGTTACTTTTTTCTTCAAAAATTTCATTATGATTCCTGCATTTTTTTTTCAAAATTTAAAAATGAATGATACCAGCTTATGACACAAGTGAGAAGGGCAAAGGTTGAGGATCTCATCTCGCTCGACTCGATGAATTTACATGACAGAATTTATCATGGTTCAACTCATTCTAATTTCTTCGAATCATTAGAATACATAAAATATCAATTCAATTTTGTTTTAAACTTCTCATTACAAACTTCATTTTTGAATATTGTGCGATTTTGAGGTTTCAACGTCTAGAAAATTTTTTAAAAATTCTAAAAAATGATAATTTTTTAGAAAAATTGTGATATTTTTGAAAAAAAAGTAATTTTCTCATATCTGTGAATTTTTCTGTAAGATTGATAAAAAATCAAGTTCCCATTTAATATTGATCTTAAACCGAACTTCATCATTTCCAATCGTTTTGGTGCCTCTTAGGAGATTTTGATTTTCCAATGTTCTCAAATGTTTCCAAATGTGTGAAAATTTATTTGAGGTGCTCAAAATACAGCCCCTGTACATCTTTGCTTTGATTTTCAGGTGAATAATTTATTTTTCGACTGACATTCAATTTACGTACCATAAATCAAAATTATTCTTTTTATATATTTTTTGCTTCAATCCCCATTTTTTTAAAAATTTTACCTGTAAATTGTATTTTGTTAACTTCCAAAAATTAAAAAACTTGATAACTCTTCAAAATTGAAATCCGAAAATATCCTGTTCCTCAAATTCTCACAAAGGAAGATTTTGTACTATTGCCAAGTATAAATTCTAAGGTTTTGAGCAGAAAGTTTAAAATGGACGTAATGAGGGGGCGGGGGAGATTGAAAATTGTCGACTCTAGTAGAATTTCTTTCTATTGAATGTACAATTTTTTAATATTTCAGATCGAAATGTTAATTTTCTCAAATTTCAATTTCGTAATGTTATCACTTTTAGAAATTGTGTTCAAAAATGAAAAGTTTGCTGTTCATTCTTCTTTTCGCCAAAAATCCAAAAATGGGCTATTTTACTCTAGTTTTGAGAAAATATAGATCAAAGTTCTATTATCATTAAGGCTGGCATTGGGAGGGGGGCTGAAAATCAAAATTTTTGCCTCATTGTCACGTTTAATTTTTTCAGATACTTACAGATATCTACAATTTTAGGTACATACATTTTTTTCCAACTCACAATATTAATTTTTTTTCAAATTTTGATTTTGATAAATTCATCACTTTTTTGAATTGAATCCTGTCGTAAGAAATTTTCACTCTTTCTCTCTTCTTCCAGTTTTATGTTGGTTTTGAATCAAAATGGATCGAAATGAACATTTTTGACAGAAAAGCAAACTAAAAATCAGAAATTTTCGACTCAAATTCAATTTTTTAGATATTATTTTGAATTACGAATCTTTGAACGATTTTTGACTTATTCCGATTTTTGTACTTTTCAAAAAAAAGTCTCAAAACCTAAAATTTTGAAAATTTTAAAAATTGAGATATTTATAAAAACCAACAGTTGCATATGATAAAGTTTTGGATAAGGACTAAAAATCATTGCATGCAGATTTTGTTTGAGCAAAAATTTACAAAAAAATCAAGTTTTTGTGAAATTGGCCAAACTTTTTTCCCCCACTCAACCTTTTCCAGATATTTTTAGTACAGCATTGACGTTGTCCCTTGCCGACCTACATGTAGGCAACCCTTCGTTCAGATCAATGCAATGTGGAGCGATTCCTCTCTAAATTACGAAAAAAACCGTTGCTTTCCGGAATTTTTGGGTTACCCTGTAATTTCAATTTCTTATACTCGCGTATTTTAGTTTATACTTCTATTTGTATCAAACTGAATTAAACATAATTTGAAAATACTCGAAATGGTATGTATTTCATTTCATCTAATTTGTTCCGTTGTTTGCTTTTTTTCCTCAGATAGAAGAATACAATTTTGAAATTCGAGAAGCCATCAGCGAATTTTTATTACCTCTGGAAGTACCATCGGTATGTAAATTTTTGTTACAAGTTATTCGTTTTCATCGCAGTTGTTTTTTTCAGCCTTTAAAATTTCAGTACGATTTTGAAAATTCAGCGATACGAATTTGTGCTTTGGCAAAATTTCAATTCATGCATTTTTTATTATTTTTTTGTCGACTGAAATTTTTTTTCGAAAACATTTATCAACATTTAGAAAAACATCCGAGACATGTGTAGGCGTTTGTACAAATGTTAAAATACTCTAAATTCCAAATTCCAGACCTTTTATCTTTCGAAAGTTGTCCACGAAATTAAATTTTTTTTACCAAACCGACTGGCGATTTTATACATGTTATGGTCTAGTCTGGTTTTTTTCACTCCGTGATATCCGCAAGCTAAAAAGTTCAAAGTTCAAACGTCTTGGGGTTTTTTGCGGAGCTTTTCCTCAACTTTTTCAATCAACTTGGAATTTTTATTCGAAAGTTTTTTTTTCCTTTGGAGTAAATATCTCGAATGATGATTTTAAGTTAGTTGGTAAAAGTTTGAAGTAAAAAATGTGCTTTACCTATGCTTTGTGTAAGGTTGTGGTTAATGATAGGTAAATGGACCGGTACCTATTTCGTTGTTTTTTTTCGCAATGCGGTGAAATTTCAGAAAAGGGAACGGTAAAAATTGATTTTACGCTTTTATAATTAAAGTCGCGTTGTTTGAAATATTTTCCGAACAATTTAGAATTCACCCTGTTTTATAAATTTTTAATTATTTTTTATCGTTACGACTTGGCCGAATTGGCACTACGTCCTAATGAGTGTTTTCTGCTACCCATTATACGTTGTTTTTTTCTGTTTTGTAAATAAAACACGCGTGTAATCGGATTAAGATCCATTTAATGGTAGAATTGTTGTAAAATTCTATACACAGATCAACAAGTTGGCGTTAATTCGTACTGGTAATTTGAAAATATTAACGCAATTTGTGTTATTATTTATGTTCGAATGCTGGAATCAGGCCGACGATGGGGTTTGTTTGTACGACGTTCGAAGCGTGAAAGTTTTTATTGGTGTTATTGAAAAGGGACGACATGTCATCGACGAAGTTTTGGTTTGGGTTTCGTTTTCATTTATACGTAATTTAGTCTAGACACCATAGACAATAGGTATTTAAAAGGTCAATATCCGTTTCATAAATGACGCTAATTGAATATGACAATGTTGTCGAGTTCTCTGCGAGTTTAGCTTGGGAAACTGTCTAATACGAGTTTAAGCGTCTTTTATAACGAAAGTGATAACAACCAGAGACGCATTATTTTTTTAGGATTACGAGAGCTGGTGACGATGAACCGAGAGCTTACTAGAGATGAGAAGTACGCTTAATATACGTCGTTTATGAGAAACGAAAAACATTCGTGATAAAAGATGCTCGGGTATGTGATGCAGGCGCCGTATGTAGGGTTTTGTATGATGGTATGGGGTATGGTAATGGTATCAGTTTTGTACGATGAGTAATATTCAACTACAATATTATGAGATGCGACAGAAAGTATCCATTTCTTTGCTTTGGAAATATGAATGTACTCGAGCTGGGTAATTTCATTTTATATTTTTTCATTTGTTTGATAAGAGTAATAAGTTCAAAGGGGATATGAAATATGTTTGAAATCATATTGAAAGTGGTGCTTCTATTTAATATGCCATTGTGAGTTCTAAACAGGGAATCACTGAAGATGTTGGTTTCTGATTTTGAACGAGAGTGAGATTTTTGGAAAGAGTATGTTCCAAAATATTCACAACTGAAATTTCAACTGCTCGAGTTGATTTTTCAATTTTTGGTAATTTTTTAAAAAAGTAGAAAAAATCATCATTTTTTAGATTTTTTCAGAAAAAATGGAGTAGTTTTGGGGGTAAAAATTCCAGTAAAATTGATAGAAATTCGATTCCCACTCATTATCGACCTCCAACAAAATTACACAATTTCCAGTCTTTTTGGTGCTTCCAACTAAATTCAATTTCCCAGTGTTTTTGAATTTTTCCAAATTTGTGGAAATTTATTTTGTATGCTCAGAAACAAATTTCTGCCTCTTTTCGAATGGTTAAACTTAAACTATAAAATGCATATGTGATTTACAAGTCCAGGCATATTTCTTTGGTCACTTTTTAGTGACTCGGTCACTTTTTTCATCAAAAATGTCACTTTTAGTGACTTTGGACACTTTTTTGGTAACTTTCCCCGACCAAAAATTGAAAAATAGAAAAAATCATTAAAAAAAATGATTTTTTTTCTTGAAAAAAGTTGAATATTACATTTTGGGAATATGAGATATGATTCAAAATTTCCCTCATTTCAAGTGAAAAATTTTTTTTTGCTGCATAAGTAGATGCCAACGGTAATTAAAAAAATTTGCCAAAATCAGCCATTTGCATTTACTTGCATACGTCAATTCTACAGAATTTTTCGATTTTTTTTCTTTGCGTCTTGCCCTATGTATGAAGTAAGATGCAAAATGCCATGGGGCAAGATCTAAACTGTAAAGGCATGATGGAAACTCGTGAATTTTCATGTCAAAGAGCCTCCCTCGATAAGATAGTGAAATCGGCTCTTGACCCGAATTTCGTTGAAAGTGATACCAAATGTAAACTATTTGGGACCTAAAAACATTCAACCTAAATTTTTGACCACCTACCCCCACCCCTTTTGGAACTATCGCCCTATATGTGTCGAAAATTCAATTAGAGATATTTTTGGAAGGAAAAGTAGGGAAACTTTGAAATGGTAAATTTTTGAATTTTTGTTTCATATTTCCCCCATTTTGGAGGTGCTTGAAAATTTCAAAAAAAAACACAAATATTTAGGGGGTGGCATGGCTGGAATTTTTTTTCAAATGTTCCTTATGTAGTCAAGTAAGTATAACTTAAATATTTTTCCCACATCCTCACAATAATTACAACATGGTCTGAAAAATTGAAAACATATTGAGCCCTTGCCGATTTTATGACAGGAGAGACGGAAAAAAGTCTCGATTTCGCTTATTCTCAAGTACATATACCTAAATGCTTACTGATGAGTTCGGAAGGATCCAACATTTTTTCTACTCATGATCGGAGGGGCTGGCTCAAGAAATTTTTTTTCCTTTTTGATCAAGTTCCACCAATTCAAACACTGAATAGATGAAATTAACTTTTTTTTTGAAATTTTCAACCCCCCTCCCCCAAATGGGGGAAAAATCAGGTCAGCGGAACAGCAAATAATGTAAAATGATATTTGATTGCTGAAGAAAAAAAATGAAGTAAAGTTTTCTCTGAAAGGAAATTTTTGTTTTTTTTTTGTTTTCCTTCCCTGGGTTGAGACATCGAGGTCTATTAGCCCATTTACAGTAGAACAATGGTTTACTCAAAATTAAAAACTTGGAAAAATTGAAAAATGATTTCTGATTTTTAGGGCCTGACTTTCTGATATTGAGTTAATAATTTCGAAAAAATAAAAATTTATAAGTTTTTAAGAGTCAGCGTCGCGCAAAATACCTTATGGTTTCGCAAAATATAGTCTCGCGAATTTTGGAATAAATTGAGAATGATGGGGAAAATTTTTTTCTTTTGATCCATGAAGCATCAAAATTCAAGAAAAAATTATCACTTTTTCATTCTTGAAGTCACGTTTGTGGTCACTTTTTCATTTCCAAAAGGTCAATAAAGTCTTTTTTTTGGAAATTTTGGAGAAGTATGCCTGCAAGTCCTTTTCAGAAAAGCTTACAATTTACCATCGCAATTGTGAATCCTGGTCAAAAAGGCACTTTCTACGTGTGCATTTTCAATTTATACGAGAGTGGAATTTTCAAAAAGAGCATATTCGTTGTGTCTTCTAGCAAAAAAAAAAAAAAAGAAAGAAATAGGAAGAATTTTACTACAAAAAGCAAGAATTTTAAACATTTTCATCTTTTTTTGAATTATTCAATGGAAAGATAAAATTTTGGTTCGTTTTTGGGCAAATTCAAATCAAGAAAAATTGCATAAAAATGACCAGAAAAATAGCAAGGTTTTTCATTTCTCAGATGCTGTAGACGTTATGACATTCCAAAATCCTTGTCGCTGTAGCTGTTCAACTTGATTTTTGGAAAATTTTTGAAAATTGAAAGTTGGTCTAAAAATACACTTGAGGAATTGGCCTGGAATTCTCAACAAAGATAGATTTTCATGTTAAACTTATGCTGAGAAACAGAGAACCACCCCAATTTTTAGCTACTTGAGTTGATTTCCGGACCCTCTGAAAAAAACTGAAAATACTGGAAAGGCTTTAAGTGTCTAAAAATGGTAAAGTTCGATTTTAGAAGATCAATATTGTATAGGTTTATAATTAGGACTAGAATTATCAAGCAAATTATACTTTTCATTTCTGCTCTATGGTAACGGCATAGATCAGTTTTTTCTACAATTCAGGAATTTCTGCGTCAAATAGTGACTTTTTTTAGTGCTTTAAAAAATTTTTGCTTAAATTGTGCGTTTTCGAAAAAAATTGCAAAAAATATTGAAAAATTCAAAATTTTTGTTATATTTTGTTTTTGATGAGTAAAAAAGTCGAAGTTTACAAAAAAAATTTCAAATTTTTAATGCTTATTAATTTTTTTGAAAAAAATTAGATTCATTTTACCTGTTTCTCATTTAATTCAATTCAAATTCAAATCAATTGAATTTCAGCCATTATTTTATAAAATTTTTGTACTTGGTTCGAAAAGCCCTTCATTTTGATATCAAATGCTTATTTTGTATTTTTTAGTGCTTGAAAATCCTAGCCCTATGTATGATTCTTATCTTCTTTTTTTTTGGAACAACCATTTCTTCGTCAAACTTGGGCTACTAAAATTTTGATTACTGTACCTATATAGAGCTTTGAAACATGCTTTTTTCAAAAATCTCACTCTCGTTCAAATTTAAACCAGACACCTCGAATAGTTTCCTTTCAAGAATAATATAATCCAACGAAAAATATTCCACTGAAAAACCTCTCGTACAAAGTTTACAAAAGTAATTATCTGCGCACAAAGCTTTGTATAATTTGTGTGTGGGTTCACGTGTGTGCAAATGACACCACATTTGATCGTTATGTCCTCCTGTAAAATGCGCATAAACGCAAAAATTCGTTAATTAAGTAGACGATGCGATGGCAAGTGTCTGTGTAAAAAAAAAATAATAACAAAGCCAATATAAATTCAAACACCGGTAACGTTGTGGAATGAAACTCGCCTAGCGCGAGATAAAAAAAATCCAATTTATATTTTTCGTATGTGTACTCCAGTGGCACTCGTTATTGCAATTCGTAGTCCTAATATGAGTACGACAGAGGCTAGGATATTATACGTGGTCGTATTCAAACGACGACGACGCGGTTTTCAATTAGAAAATTTTCTCGTTTTTGAGACGCGGCTGCTGTATGCGTAGATGGTTTTTGTTTCTTGATGAAAAAAATACACATATTATGGATTTTCGCGGTGAATAAGATTCTCGTCGCAGGCCCTATACACGTAAAAGCCAGCTCTGATGTGACGTGAAAGCTTATGATGATATATGGTTCAGACTTTATCGTTACTGTGCTTATAGGTACCTAGCCTATACTGTATAGCTTGATGTACGTTATATCAAGTCTTCTTGTACTATAGTCACATCATCAATCAATGGTTTTTTACTCCCGCCTTCCCAGGCTTCTGGAACAATTTATTCCTGTAGTACATCGTATAGTGATCAAGTAACTTCCGGTACTTTACTGAAAATACATACAATTTATATTTAAATTAGTCGAGATGAAACTTCCAAGAGGTGCGGATTTTATCGAAATGTATCTATCTCCAAGTGTGGTCACGTGCCATTGTGGGTACAATCAGTTTTGAGAATTAATTGGCGATGTGTTTAGTAAAACTGGGTGCAGCTTGATTTCACTGCAGTGTTTGGTCGTTCGGAGCTGAAAGAGAAATTGAAGGAGGGGCTCATTCTAAAAATTGAGCGATAAATCATCGATTTTTTTCGTAGTTTGCTCGGTTGTAAATCAATTATGAACTATTGAGGGGGCAAAAAATAGAAAATTTCTGGATGAAATGCATTTTTTCTGATTTTTTTTACTCAAAGTACGACTTTCCCATTTTTTCCAACTCAAATTTAAAAAAATATATCATTAAGTACTTACTTTCGAAAATTTTTGATTCAGACCTATAATTTTCAAGACTTCGTCATTATGGTGCGAGGAAAAGGAAAACTGCCTCCTGTCTCTTGTTCAATTTGACCCTGTCAATTTGTAATTTTTCAGGATTCAATCGAAACACTTCGATTATGGTACCATCCTACCATCTTTAAAATCAAGGAAGAAGCTCCATCAGTTGACAAATATAGCTTTATTTATCTCAGAAACTTGAGAAAATGGAATTTTTTCTAAAAAATTTTTTGGCGAATGCGTAAGTTGCAAAAATGAATGAAAATTTCATTTGAGCTGCAAAAATTTCATACTTAGGTTATGAGACTCTGTGAGTCGAAAAGTCGTAAATTTTTAGCCCCTCGTCTCAATTATCTTGGTTGATTCACGTTTTTTCAAAACTGGAATAAAGCTGACGAATATTTCAGGTTTCATTCTGGGAGAGAAAGAGTAAAGGGGAAATGACAGTGGGCGTGATTCGAATCGAAATTTTTTATTCGTGAAAGTATTCGAATCAAATTTTTAATGATTCTTGATTCGAAAAATTAGGATGATTACTGTTTTGTAATTTGAATAGGTACCTTACCTATTTCTTTATTTTGGGATTTTGTTGTTTTTTTCCTAAAAATTTTTCGTTTCAACTTGAGAAAATGTTTTTTTAAATTCAAATTTGCAAATTTTAACCTTTAATAACATGTTACTATGAGTTTTTTTCGAATATTTCTATGAAACAATTAAACAAGGCTCTGAATGTTTAAAAAATTGACAAGATTGTGGTTCAAATTCGCGGGTTCGATATTCGAGATTCGAATCATTTTCCAAACGAGTTTGCCCAATACTGGGAATGACAATAGGTGGGGAGGAGGTGAGAGGGGGCTAGGCAAGATGAAAAATTGGTTCGAGAAATTACGATCTGAGAATTGGTTTTTCAAAACTTGCTGAAATTTATTATTTTTTCTGAAAAATCTCCTTAGCTTTACTGACTATACTGGCTGACAGTGTAATTTTAGGAAATACATCGAATCAGGATCTCTATGAAAAAAATTTACATGAAATCATATCTAATTTATAGAATCACATCATAAAATTACTTCTAATTACATCTGTTTTTTTCATATGTAATTTGATTGCATTACATCAATAATAGAATTTGATCTCTCATCATTCTAGATATGGTTTGATGTGATTGATGTAATTTTGATGAAGCGAGATTACGAAATTTTTCAGATCTGATCAGATCTAAAAAAGTTTTTATAGGTATGCTCATTTAAATATTATTTTTTGCAAATTAGGAACATCTGAAATTGAAATTGCCATAAAGAAATTGGCTTGGAGAAATTTTTCTTCTTCCCTCGGCGTCACGTTAGAAAAACTTGAGGAAAGTTCGCAAAATTCGTGTAAAAATGTTGCTAAAACACTGCTTTTTGATTTTCAGATTTTGTTAGACTAACTAATAATGGTTTGGAAAATTTGTAAAAATTGGTCCAGAATATCTAGAAAAATCATAGAAAATCGTTTCTGAAAAAATATTATTTACTTTCAGCTTCCTAGATTTTGAACTAGTCCCCAGCTCTGGACAGCTTAAATTGTCGATATTCAATTTTCTCTCTAAATTTTAAAAACTCCTATTTCAATCAAAAATGTACTCAGAAAGCTCCAGTTTGTGGTATTTGCCTTCTATTCACCAGGCCTACAACGAAGTGTGCTATGCTATTACATCCCATTTTATTGTCTCAGAATGTTCGACGCTGCGGTTGAAATAAGAAAATTCAACTGAAGAGTACACCTCAGATCGGAATTCCTGAACACATAATTGACCTGTGATGATTTTTCTAGGAGACCCTCCTTCTCTTCTCCTTTAAAGAACCGAATAGAAAAAAATATTTGAGTAAAAGCTGCACGCAAATTTTTTTAATTTGATTAATGAATGAAAAATAAATGATGATTAAGTACAAGTTTTGAAAGTACCAAGTTCGACACCTCTCCTCCTCTTCCCTCCTCCAAGGGCGTACCCAGAGGGAGGGGGTTTTTGGGGCTTGATCCCCTCCCCTCCTTAAGCTCGTCAAGGAGATTTTTTATCATAAAAATGTCAAAGAAGAATATGATTTTTGAAAAAAATTTCGCCCTCGTTTCGCTCCGGCAGTAAATTAATAATTTTTCACTGATTACCCGGTCAAAAATTACCAATTTCTCTGTCAATGTCCCATTTATCAGGAAAAATCAGTAATTTGGACTTAAAAAAAATCATTAAATCTCCTCATTTTCAATTTTTCTTCGCTCAAATCTGTAGGTATATATTATTTTGTCTACTGAAAAACCCCAACTACTCCAACCCCACTAAAATCACAGGTTACTTCATTTTTTCATTGAATTTTGACCCCCACCATTTTTTTCAAAATCTGAGCCCCCTACACAATTTCTGGGCGCGCCTATGCCCCCCTCCAATGGAAAAATTATATTTGGATGCAAAAAAAAAATGAAATCGTGAAATTTCAAAATGATATTTCAGTCACCGTTCATGTCATTTTAAACAATTCTTTGTACTCACGCTGAAAACAGACGACAAAATAACGGAAGCTCTGGAAAACAAAAGTATCCTTTGCAAACATCGACATTATACCAAACGACCATTCAAAGGACAACACAGAAAGACAACTATAATAATAAAATTGAAGCCAATATTATACCTACGACATTCGTATAATAATACATCATACAAAGTAAAACAAAGCCAACTTCACCAACTTCAACATTTCAAATACAGTACTGCTCCTTTAAAAGCAAACATATGCAAATTGTTGGCTTATAGTGTAATTAAATTTATGCAGATATTACGCCAAACATACTGCACATATTCCCAATTGTTCAACACGCAAAGGCAACGAGATGCTACACCACGTCACAGCGCCGTGAAAATACACACCATACAAAATCACATCACTGCATTACACCAAACACATGTGAAAAAGCATTTCAAACGCAAGGCATTGTAATTCCTTCGAAGAAACACGATTGAAATTTCGATTTCCGTACTCGAAGTTTGCTATCTCATGCCATGAAATCAAATTTGATTTTTCTCGACAATAAATATCACGTATAGAATCCCTCGAAGTATGTGTTGCATAATGCTATATCAATATCTTCGCATAGCGCAGTAAATAAACATTAGATGTAGATCGGTCGCGATTAAATCCTGCTTTAATTATTGGTTTTGGCCGAAAACAACGAGGGAGGTTTCTCGAAATATGCTTCATTAATTTTTAGTCAAAACGAGCTCTCGTCATCGCTTCACAATTAATCGATTATACTTTGTTGGAATATAATTAAAACTGTATTATTAATTAAACCGCCGACAGATGATTAATAAACGTCCGCATGTGCCACCGCTCGCAGTTTTTCCCCCGCGAACAGAGCGAGGCAATTTTATGTATTCAAAAGAGCATCCGCATCTCGCCGGCTTGATCAAATTAATAACTTACACGTAATTCGTGCGTTTTAATTCGAGTCCAACGGTACGAGTAGGTTTTAGACGAGAATTGCCATACACGCGGACGTGCGGAGCTTTTATCTCAAAAAAATAGCATTTTCTTCAATCGCAGCTGAGGCTTCGAAATGTTTTAACGAATTACCAGCGAAACGCGGGCGTTTATAAAAGTTCCATTAGTTCGCGTGTAGAAAAACATTAAACTTTTACGATACGTAGTCAGCAAGTTGAAAGAAAAAAACTATGATATTGTTACCATTACTTCAACTTAAATTTCAGATAAAGCTTTAAAGTTGAAGCTTTTATTTCCTTTCGTCGTATATAAAGAATGTATCTGCTTGGCGAGGAGAGCAGAGAAGGGAAAAAAGAGGATACACTATGACTCGCGGCTATTAGCGTACAAGTGAGCCAATTACTCGGTTAAGTCTTGCGATTTAATCTTGGAGTATTTTGGTAGCTGCGAAAAGTTTACCAAAACCAGCATGTGCCGGTAATTTGATAACAATATCCATGTTGCTAAATGGTGAAACTTGTCCGCAAATATTATCTTTTTTTTTCCACTTCGACATTGAAAATACCTACGATCGAAGCAAAAAAAATACTTGTACGATTTATTTAGCCCGTATATCTGCGAACGAGCCATACCGACGCAGCACGTGAATCCAAAACATGGCAACTTACCCTTGTAAGATCTAGCCGCGAGTTCAACACCCTATTCACCATAACAAGGACTTCTCTCGCTGTGTCTAATGGGAAGTTAATGACCTAAGTTGTGCAATACAGTTATCTTCTGGTTCTTCCTTTTCAAAAAGGACAGTACTACTAGAATGGAGAAGGCTTTTCTCTAATCTGCGCTTTTTGTTACGTCGTATCGAGTACTGCGATTTCCGTTCTTGTCTACTTTTTTTCTTCACCGTTTTATACACAAAAGAAAACTTGATGGGAGGTCCAAAGAAACGTTTTGGCGGAGAATTGAAACCTTGACAGGAGTCGAATGTGAGAAATTGTCTGTACGTAGCGAATTTGGAACTTCAGTCCGATTTGAGTGTATCTGTTTGTAGGTTTGGAAAAAACGGAAAGATTCGATGAAATGTTGAATTTAGAATGTTTCGAGTTTTTGTAAGAGGCAGAATTAAAAAACAGTGAGAGATTCTCGATTTTCTTTTTTAAAGTCACCAAAAATAAATTTCATCTATATTAATTCTATTCCAAAATTTTCTTTCAAAATCTTTTTCAACTCTAAAAATTTCTTCTAAATTTTTTCAAAACCATTTTCATTAGAATTTTTTTTTCAACATTTTGAAAACTCAGTAATATATTTTTTTTCAACATAACAATTTATCTCTAAATTTCTGTATTAAAATTTTTTGCATATTTTCAACTTGAAAATTTTGATAAATTTTGAGTTTCTGAACTAAGAGGAATGTTGAAAAAAATTTAGATTAAAATATTTCAGTTGAAAAAAATTGTGGAAGAATTCTGATTCAAAAAAAATTTAAATAAAACTTTGCAGTTGAAAAATTTTGATAATGAAATTTAAAACAGGAAAAAATTATGAAAAATTATAATTTAAAAAAATTTTAAAACGATATTTAGGAGTTGAAAAAATTTAATTTTGGGATAAAATATCATTTGATTTTTTTTTAAAATTTTGAAAACACTTTGGAATAAATTGAAAAAATTGAAAATTTTAGATTTGAAAAAGTTTATGAGGAAAAATATTAGTCAATCAACAAAATTTAAACTTGAAAGGAAAAAATTTTGAAAATATTCGGAGTTAGACTTGAAAAAAAAAACGTGGAATGTAAAGTCAAAGAGTTTAAAAAAAGAACGATTCAGTCGTTCGCAACATTTTTGAGTTTGATGCCTGAAGCTTATCCTTGTAAATTTAGTCAATGTCTTACATTTCATCAGTTGCAGCGAAAAATCATACTTTTTCTGTAGAAAATACCTACTGCATTATGTAACATTGTAGCTAAACACTGATTTAGATCACAAAATACTTAATTTTGTAGCAAACACTTGTGCAATGGAAAACTACAATATTCAGTACATTTTGTGGAAAAATTGCTAAGTACATTTTGTAGTAAAACATCGCCATTTTTTGGTAGCGAAATGATTTCCAAATTTTGCAGAAAAATTGTTTCCGTGTAAATTTTGGGATAAATACTGATTATTGCTACAAACAAAATACTTGCAATATTTTGTAGTGAAATATCAAGAACATTTCGTAGTAGGTAGGTATACAGGGTGTTTCATGAATCGTCTGCCAAACATATTTTTTTGGATACACTAAAAAAAAACTTGAGATGAACATGTTGGCTATTTTGAAAATTGAAGGGGCGAATTCTGCTTCTAAAAAATTCACGTCAAAAAATGTTTTCAACCATGGGAATTAAATATTGATAGTACTTACTTTGAAAATGAACAAATTTTCACTTTATGACTTTTTGCCTAACTTTAAAATTGAAGGAGCTATAAAAAAATTGTTCAAAAAAATTCTAAAAAATAAACTAATCAAGAGAATGGGCAGCACCTTGAAGACTGAAGAAATTTTGTTTTGTAAACTTTTAGCCTATCATCAAAAATGAAGGGGCTAAGGGTTATTAAAAATTGAGAAAATTTGACAAAATTTTGAAGTCCATTTATTTTGAGTAATCCGTAGCCCTTTCATTTTCGATGTTAGGAAAAAAGTCTACAGAACAAATTTTTTCAGTTTTTAACGTACTATCTATTCCCGTGATTATAGTTTATTTTTTCAGATTTTTTTTGAACAATTTTTTTTAATATCCCTTCAATTTTGAAGTTAGGCAAAAAGTCATAAAGTGAAAATTTGTTCATTTTTCAAAGTACCATCCATTCCCATGGTTGAAAAAAATATTTGACGTGATTTTTTTGAAACATAATTTGCCCCTTCAATTTTTAAAATTGGCAACATGTTCATTTCAGGTTTTTTTTAGTGGTACCCGGTTACATCCAAAAAAAAAAACGTTTGGCAGACGATTCATGGAACACCCTGTATTTACTAAAACAGTTCTGCATTTTGTTGCAATTTCTACATTTTGTAACAATGATTTTAAGAAATGAAATTAATTAGGTAGGTATAAAGAAATTAGGAAACTAATTAATTTCTTGTTTGGAAAAAATATTTTGAAATTTCAGAAAATTTTTCGAAATGAACCTAATTTTGAGAAAAAAATCCAACAAAAATTGATTAAGTAAGTACGTATATTGGAGTTCGAAATCATTTTCTGTTTTTTCAATTGTAGGGCCTTATGATTTTGAAAAAAGATCTGCCCCCCCCCCCCCCCCCCCCCCTAGAAAAATAACATTCCGTGTTAAATAAATTGAAAAAATTACATTTTACATTCAAACAGGTAAAAAATTTCGGAATGAGTTAAGAAATTGAGGAAATATTCGCACTCAGCCTCAGTCTTATCACCCTCTCTTTCTTCCCTGGATTCTCATATACCTTTATGTCGAAGATAGGTACTTGTCTTGGTACTTTTACGTATTATTTGTTTTTTCAGAATGGAAATGAAAGAGAATATTTTATTATAATCACAAAATCGTCTCACTTTGAAAAATTCTTCACTCTTACTTATTTCATTTTCAGATCTTGAAACCGTTGAGAAAACTTCGTTGAAATTTCCATCCGATTTGTACCCTTTGAAGAAAACGCATATTTGGAATTTTTCAACGAAGCAAATAAATATCCATCATCCCGGTACTCTTGCGCAAATTCGAATTTATTCCTCGTTATAATAAAGATTTATAGCAATTATTTCGCGGCGGCACAAAGTACAGCGAAAACTCAACCAGCGAGAAAATTCACCCTTCATTTGGCTCGCAGCTTTTTTGGCGTGTAGAATTTCAAGCGCGTAATTTCAACATATCTAAAGATTATACAGCTCGCGTGCTCGGATCAAAAGCGAAAAAGAATTAATTTCATGCAGTTATTTAAAGAACAACTAAATAAGCGGTAAATTATCAACTTTTGCTGGTAGTACATTCTATATACCACGTCTACAATTCACAGACACGCGAACTTTCGCATGTCTCGGGAAAAACAATATTTCCCAGGGAACAAAATGTTCCACAAATCATCGTCGTTTTTGAATCGTTTTTTCGCCCGCCTTGTTCGTTTGACGTGAGATTTGAAATTTTATTAAAACGTGTAATTTTGATTTGTTAATACAAGGGGGAGATTTCACCTCTGTTGTAATCAATTTTTTGGGGGTTTTTCGACATGTGACATAATATTGTGGTGTAAAATTTTGAAATCTGCGTAGGTAAAAGGCGTTTTAATGGTAGTTCAACGTCCTTGATGAATTTTTCATTTTTCATCATCCAAAAGTTATTATTTGCGGTGTGAAAGTATCGCTTACGGTGGAGCTTATTCGACGAAAGTGTTTTCTTTCCAGTATAACTCTCGGATCGCTGTATCCCGACTGCTGGTAATTCAATGTACCCACCTAATAACGTTATTACGTCGTCATTTGATTTTGTCAAATTCACTCATCCAGTACCGTATAATCAGCTTTACGTTGTTTAGCTTATACCGAAGAGAAAAGGTATACTGAGAATCGTCGCTGCGAGAAAACGACGAGATTTTCCTTCGTTAAGAATCGAGAAAAAAGGGCGGAATCGCGTGCTGAACTGCATTACTTTGTCTACATCGTTTATAGTTGATTTTCGGGCTAGCGTGAGTTTCGTTTCTTGACGAACAGAGCCCATTGATAGTCGAAACCGGAGCGGTGTAGTTTACATGGAGCTCCCTGTGTTTGTGCTATGAAAACACACAAATTATACGAGACTCATTTGGAAATTATTTAAAGCGTGTGTGCCGGTGCCCGATCCGGTGTGTTATGGTTACCGCAAAATGGGGGCTTATACTTATGGTGGCGGAAACGCTTAAGATGTTGGACGGACGAGAGGTTTAAACTGGTGCGTTATAATAAGGGATTATCATCATCGAAATACCACCAGCTCGGGTTTTCGGCCTTTTAAGCTGCAATATCGTTGTGTAAAAATTTGTTATAGAATCGTGCGAAAAGTATAAATTAACTGTGAGATAAGAAGCCAACAGAAATGTACGTAATAACGAGCCTATAAATGCTTCGCTTCGGTCGTACAATAAAAATGATAATCTCGCCAAATACACAAAAATACGTAACATTGGGTTTAAAAAAAAAACTTCTCTCTGAAGATAAAATTCATACACATGCAATACAGGGTGTTTCATAAGTTGAACGCATCCTTCACTCCAGTGAGTAGGCAACCCATTTTGAATCAATTGTGTATATTTGTCTGGTTTCGAAATCCAAAGCAAAAATTCATTTTTGTGCTGTACTTTTAGTAAAATTAAACCCTAAAAAGCTCTGATAGCATCAAAAATCTCCTAAAACAGCTCAAATGTCAAAAATAATGCCAAATTCGAATTCAGCGCCCCCAAAAACCTAACAATCGATATACATGAAGCTGCCTTATCACTTGGTCTTATTTTCCCCCTCCCCTTGCCCCCTCCATTTCTTTAGGATAAATTTCCACATATACCGTTTAGTAAACTTCATACCACTGCAATAGCTCTAGTTATTAGAAATTTAGAACGAACTTGTTTGTATCAAGTCAAATCAAATTATAGGTAGAGTTATGATAATTACCAGAAAGAGGGGATTTGGGGGGGAGGGGCAAGGGGGACTTGAGCAAAAAACTGATAACAAATCGTCATGTATATCGATTTCATGGGTTTTGACAGCGCTGATTTCAAATTCGAAGTTATTTTTGCTCTTAATTCAATTCCTTTTTCACTGTTCACCTCTCACTCTATGAACGTAAAAGATTGAAAATTTCAAGTATTATAAATGAGACTTTCCCACAACACGCAGTCAAACCTAAATGTCAGTAATTTTTTTCAAAAAAATGGAGGCATTTTTTGGCTCTTTTTTGTTGAACAGTGTGTCCATTCTCTGGAAAACCTGGAAAATCGAGAAAAGTCAGGGAATTTTGATGGTCTGGAAAAGTTAGGGAATTTTGAAATTTTCTCTGGAATTTTTAGAAAATCACAAAAAAAGATCAATTATTTAGAAAGATGTTTCTTTGCTTATTTTATTATAAATTTTTCAAAAAATTTCACCCTCGCTCTGCTACAAATCAAAACATTGCAGGGAATTGCGTGAATTTAAAAATTTGAGGCATGTGTTTTTCATTTTTTTGGGGGATAGGGGAATAAAATGTGAAGAAATTTTTGAATCTTCAGCCTGGAAAAATCCGAATTTTTATTCTCTTGATTTGGTAGACACCTTGGCATAATTTGTTTCATTTTTTTCAAATTTAATTTTGCGTTGGAATACTTCGTTTTTCCTTTTTATTTGAAATTTTTTCTGTTAGCGCGAAGAGGAGCTTTTAAAGATCTCGTAAAAAGTATCTAGTGATTTTAAAGAAGAAAAAAAACGTTAGACCCATGCATTTTATATCAATCTTATGCAAAATTTCGGGATATAAGTACATCATGTGAAAAATTACCCCCCCCTCCCCCCTTGGGTTACGAATATCATATTTAAAAGGTCTGGAAAAATTCGAAAAATTGATCTGGAAAACCGGGAAAAATCAGGGAAAATCATTTCTGAAATGTAATGGACACCCTGTTGAATACTTTGTAGATGATCAGCGTTTCTTTCACAGTTGTAATTCTATAGAATTTTGAAAAAATTACAAAATGGTCAATGAACATTTCGAACAAGCATATTTCTACCTACCCCTGCAATTCGAACGATCGACAAACAAAGCTACTTCTTCTCAGAATGTCTGCCTATTTCCTGGATTGAAGGAGTTACCACCATTTATGGAACACCCTGTATAAAAATGTGTGTAAAATGTTTTTTTTTAACACCACAGCCATTTTTTTCGTTTACCACGAAACGTTGATACATTAAATATAACTTAACTGCGTCGTGTTTTATTACGTACACATATTCGGCTGAAAAAAACTAAAAAAATTTAATTTTCTCAGTCTCGTTGTGTTGAAAATATCACAATACCTTAGGAATACAAAAGTAAATGCGACCATTTTACGTGGGCTATTGTTTGGCGAACATGGTGGTCGTAATCTGGGAACGAATCCTCTGGGGAAAAGCTAAACGCGTTTTGTATAAAGAACGTTGTACTAATTAACGCAGTACAAATTACATTTTACGAAATATTTCACGCGAGGTGGTGGTTGGCGCCGGAGTTGCCGCAGAATTACTCCGGAGCTTTTGATTCATTTGGAACAAGCAACTTTTGCGGAACTGGTGTTTCGAATACTATGCTTTGGCAGCGGGAAAAAAATCAATTCTCATTTAAATTTTATCAATTATTTTAGTACTCGAGGAAATAATGTATTTGGTAACTTTTTTTTTTCGCAAAGAAAAAAGTTTATGTTTTAAATAAAGCTTTTTCTCCGTCTCTGCGGAGTTTATTGCCGTTTAATTAAAATCAGTCTTGGGTCTCATCATTTCCTGCTCTCATTTGTGTACCACTACGTCTGAAAAAAAGGCGCTGGAAAAAATCTAATTTCGAAAACGTCACAATGAGTTTTATTTTAATTAAGTTCCGTCTCATTTTGCTTCTGCTGTAGTTTACGAATAAATATGCTCGAAAAGAATTTTATTCGTTTCCTTGTCGTCGCGTCGCTGGCAAATCAAACCGTAGAAACCGCAGAGATGCGAATATTGCGCCGAAATGTGTACAACAAAGTTCCACTTTTCAATCGCGCATCAATTAACGAATAAAATTAGCGATTTCGATAGAAAAGGTTTTTTTGTTGGATGGCAGTATTAAAGGAGTCCCCTTAAGTTATACAGTTTGTCGAATTTTTCACCGTATTAACTCCCCTTACATGATGATTTTTCTGCTGCATAAACGCGAAGACGACGCGACGAGCTGCGGAATATCGAATGTAATTCTTTTGGAAAAGATTACCTTTTTTGTGCAACTTTTTTTCCCCGTATAAAACGTTGAAAAAAGGTTTTGCGAATGCTTCGTCGCTAATTCCCATCGAAAAGAGCAAATTCCCCTCGTTTATGGATGTCCTCTATCCTACTTACGTGGTATTTCTTATTTTTTCATGCTTATACTTTTCCACTCTATTATTTGTTTATCTTATACCTGGAGTGGAGTAGTTTTCATGAGTAATAAATTTCTTCACCGGTGTAATATTTCTTTTGCCTTCGACTTTCGAGTATACTGCCTTCTCCGCTGCACTGACAGTATTCCCCAGCGACCGATGTATTCGTAAAATTAATCATTTCTGGTTGCAAGACAAATAAAAACAACGAATGGGGTACCTATGATTTTTCTTTTCGTTTGCAAAATTGCAACGCCCAAATGGAAAGTTTTGAAGGGGAAGGTGCATTTTGTTGGTTTAGCAGGTGACCTTTTTTTTTTTCCTTTGGTGGGTTTTTTTATTCCGTAGTGAATTAGAGTGAAAAATGTGTTGAAATGAAGGACGTTTAGGTCTATGCAAATTTCCATAGAAGTCGAATTTCAACCAGAAGGAAAGTAAATCTTTTGAAATTTGTATGAGGTGAAATCAGTAGATTCTGATTTTGAAACAGGAGGGCCATTCCAGAATTGAAAAAAAAATGTAAATGAGTTTGGTCAAGAATGCAGAGAAAACCCAAAGTGATTGATGAGAAATTAGAAATTTCCTGCTCATAATCAGGGATTAATCGGCCGATTCAAAATAAAATTTCTAAAGTTTTGTGAGTCAAACATGCAAATCAAAAAAAAAGTTACCACATTGACAATTATGTAATTTTATTGTATTTTGTGGAACTGTCTTTTTTCTGACTTTGTGTATAAATGAGACGTTTTGAAAAATTACAGAAAAGTCAAATTCAATTGTTATCAATTATCATTCTTCAGGTTATTAAAAACATAATTACTTGCTCAACATTTTTAAAAATTGAAAATTTTCATTTTTCCGAAACATATCGTCATGATTTTAATTTTTTTCAATGGGGCTCCATTGCTTTTAATTTTTTCTAGCAAAAAACAGGAATTTGAAAAATGCTGGTCCAGTGATTTTTTGATCAGCTCTGCTGGAAATTGATTTCCATTTTATTTGCAAATTTCATCATTTTTTTCCAAACAATCAATTTTATTCTTTTGAAGGCCTTAACAGCTTAAAATGAACTCAATGTTCATGGAACTAATTTCATTTAGAAATAAATTCTACTACCTTTTCCATGTTTTCACCTCCTCCTCTCTTCGCATCTTTTAATACCTAAAATTTGTTTCTGGATATTTTAATACCAGCTCATTAATTTTTTTTAAAAATATTTTTTGAAGTTGATTTTTTCTAAATATTTTGGGATCATTTTTCAAATTTGTGTTACAACCGAATTTTGAAGTAATTTCATACCAAATGAAATTCTATGAATCAAAAATGCTAAAATTTTGAATCCATTGGAATTTGAGACTTCAATTTTTCATTCCATTTCCACTTTTCCCATGAATATGAGTGAGAAATCTTATGCATCGATCGTTGTAGTATTTTTAAGGTTTTGAACAAGCCTGGAAAAGGATGCAACTTGGTTTTTCAAAAACTAGAAAATTAGGTACTCAGTCGTTGAAAAAATAAAGTTTGAGAAAATTACCCTTCTTTTGAAAAAAATAGAAAAATTTACTTTTTGAATTCAAAAATAAGAAAAAATTTTTGTTTTGAGTTGAAAAATTGAAGAAAAATTGATTTCCGAGTTTGAAAAAATTCATTTGAATTGGTAATTTTTCCTTTCATCCAATGCTTACTTTGGCTGTTATTTGCCTTTTATTTGAAATTACTGCAATTTTTCCTTATCGTAAATCACACTCGTAAAATTCCTCTGAAACAGCATTACATTTGGTTATTTCGTATTCAAGGCCTTTTTTTAAAATGTGATATTATTCACGACCTAAACGCAGCCTACTCACGTTTCGAATTTATATTCGCTCACAAAAGGGCGATAAAAAGTTGAAAATTCGCTCATCAATAATAAATCCGCGTCGCATTTTACAACTAAAACAGCGCGTCGACATTGGCGAAGAACTAAATTAAAAATTTACGCGTCACTTGTGTAAATTTAATAACGAAAAAAGGTTAATAAACGCGTTTCCATCGAGTGAAGACTTTGAGACCGCATCCTTTGCACGTAACGCCATAACCATGAAAAAAAGTTAGCTGCGTTTTGCGACAGTAAAAACTTTTCATTCGCGTGTTATTTCATTAGAAAAACATTATTTACGATACGTTTAAAATTATTCGACTCGTATAAACCTTTGAGAACTCTGACATCGATCGGGTGTGCGCTTATACATTGTATATTCGAATAAAAAACGACACGCATCTGTGTTGTGAGAATATGTCATCTCGAACATATGCTGATGGTCGTAGTTGGTTGGTGTATCGACGAGGGGAAAAAAATCTGTTTTCCAATGTAATCCATTGCATTCGTACGCGAACATGTAACTAACGTCACGTGTTTCGTAACAATTTACTAAATGTTTCGGAACCCTGTTCGGATGGAGGTCAGTAAACCGAAATGAATGACATTGAATGAAAGCACCAATCTGTCGAATTGACGTTCCTTTTTTTTTCCTGGACTAAAAAGAAAAGAGTGCATAGAGGAAAAAAACGCATAAACGACCTTATGAATAAAGGGTATACTCGAATATGGTTGACGATAAAAAGGAAAATGACCTCCGCGCACCGAAATAGCATCAATCATCGTCATAACCGTATTTAGAAAGTAATACTGCGCGTAAAAACACAACCTCTTTAGTAATTTTTGGTAAATAGGCTTTTCGACCGCGTACCGGCGCCTTATTAGCGACGTGAAACGAACCGTGGTCCGTGGATTGGGGGCCTTTATTCAACTAGAATTTTTAACGACTGTGTGATCATTTCGGTGTGATAATTTGCGGGATACACGTGCTGTTGTTTGGGTATCTGGGAAGAATTTTTGGAGCGCGGTAACTTATGTTAGTCCTTCGCGTAATGTATACGTCGAAATGGCGAGTTGATATCCTTTAATTTTTATTCATTTTTTGCCAAATTTTCGTGGCCGAATGAACAAATGGCAGGGCTGACGAAAATAATTGACCGTTTTTTTGATCCGTTAGTGGACCTAATCAGAATCCGGTAGGTATCCTGTAAAAGTTCCTTCAAATTTTTACACCCTTCGAAGGGGGATAATTCAGAACGGAATTGTGAAGTTCTGAACAAAGAACTCGATTCTTCAGTGGAGACCCAAAAACCATGGAATCCAAACATATAAATTGGACATCGAGGCTTTGTCGAAGGGTACAATTGAGGGGCTTGGTTCCAAAACTCACTTTTGCCAAAAAAATGGATTTCGTTTTTTTTGCGGATTCTGATTCAGTTTTTCATGCTCTACAACCCTGCGATCTCCGTTTTCACGTTAGTGTCTCGATTTCGCGAGAATCCGCGAACGAAAAGCGACTTCAGTTCCAAAACTCACTTTTGCCATTGGCAAAAGTCAGTTTTGATGCCAACGAAGAGGAAAAGCCATTTTAGAAGCGCGTATTATGTTGAGTTTGCGTTTAGATTCAAAGATTTAGTGATGGTTCTGTAGAAAGGGACCTAGGGGATTTTTTTTAAATTTTTATTTTTGCGGTTTTGGTACTGGACTGTGTTGTAGTACAAAAAAACTCCCCCTAGGTCCCTTTCTACAGAACCCATCACTATCCATCTAGGGTCAAACGTTGTTTTTAGGTCATGAAAATCAATTTTCAACGTCGTAATGTAATGAAAATTTGCAAAAATCATGAGTTGGAATCAAAACTCACTTTTGCCATAGGTAATTGTAACTTTAAAGCACAATGGCGGACTACTTTTTTTTTTTTTTTACATAAGCCTCTTCATATACACCAACTTCATCAATCTAGACCATAACTGGCATCGAAACATAAAACGCGCACTGCGTAATCGTTTTTCGAGGTTTTCTCAAAATGTACCTTGATGGCAAAAGTGAGTTTTGGAACCAAGCTCCTCAATTGATTACCAAAATTATCTGTTTCACCACATGTATTTTTGGACTCTTCCTTTCATCCCAGAAAATCAAGTTTTTAGTGTAGGGCCGAAATAACCCCATAAATGGATTTGCAGGGTTGAAAAACATAGTTTTGGATACATCGTTTGATACGAGTTAGTTGGAAAATTTTCAATTTTCGACTCCTCTTCCTTGAAGAGAAAATAGCACAGATTTAAACAGTGCTGCATCGTGAAAGTGAGAAAAACCCAGGTTCAGAAAATTGCAATGGTTCAAACTATGCTGCTTCATGAAAGTGAGAAAAACACAGGCTCAAAAAATAGCACAGGTTCAAACTGTACTGCATCATGGAAGTGAGAAAAACACTGGCTCGGAAAATGGTAGAGGTTTAAACTGTGTTGGTTCATGAAAGTGAGAAAAACACAGGCTTGGAAAGTTGCACAGGTTCAAACTGTGCTTGTTCATGAAAGTGAGGAAAACACAGGCTCAGATTCTGGCCCAGGTTCAAACTGTGCTGGCTCATGGAAATGAGAAAAACACAGGCTTGGAAAGTTGCCCATTTTCAAACTGTGCTGGCTCATGAAAGTGAGAAAAACACAGGCTCAGATTCTGGCTCAGGTTCAAACTGTGCTGGCTCATGGAAAAGTGAAAAACACAGGCTTGGAAAGTTGCACAGGTTCAAACTGTGCGGCGTCATGGAAGTGAGAAAAACACAGGCTCAGATTCTGGCCCAGGTTCAAACTGTGCTGGGTTATGTAAGTGAGAAAAACACAGGCTCGGAAAATGGCCCAGGTTCAAACTGTGCTGGCTCATGAAAGTAAGAAAAACACAAGCTTGGAAAGTTGCACAGGTTCAAACTGTGCTGGCTCATGAAAGTGAGAAAAACACAGGCTCAGATTCAGGCCCAGGTTCAAACTGTGTGGCTTTATGGAAGTGAGAAAAACACAGGCTTCGAATGTTGCACAGGTTTAAAATGTGCTGGTTCATGAAAGTGAGGAAAACACAGGCTCAGATTCTGGCCCAGGTTCAAACTGTGCTGGCTCATGGAAATGGGAAAAACACAGGCTCAGATTCTGGCTCAGGTTCAAACTGTGCTGGCTCATGGAAATGTGAAAAACGCAGGCTTGGAAAGTTGCACAGGTTCAAACTGTGCGGCGTCATGGAAGTAAGAAAAACACAGGCTTCGAAAGTTACACACAGGTTCAAACTGTGCTGGTTCATGAAAGTGAGAAAAACACAGGCTTAGATTCTGGCCCAGGTTCAAACTGTGCTGGTTTATGTAAGTGAAAAAAACACAGGCTCGGAAAATGGCCCAGGTTCAAACTGTGCTGGTTGAAGTGAGAAAAACACAGGCTTGGAAAGTTGCACAGGTTTAAACTGTGCTGGTTCATGAAAGTGAGAAAAACACACGCTTGGAAAGTTGCACAGTTTCAAACTGTGCTGCTATATGAAAGTGAGAAAAACACACAGTTTGAACCTGTGCTACTTTCTGTTTTGTAGCGGTACAGGTTGACCTGTGCTGGGTATCTGTCCTGTGTTTTTCTCACTTTCTTGAAGCGGTAGGTCCTGGTTGATCTGTGATGGGTACTTTTCCTGGTTTTTCTCACTTTCTTGGAGGGGTACAGTTTGAACCTGTGCTACTTTCTGAGCCCATTTTTTTCTCACTTTTGTGAAGCGGTACAGGTTGACCTGTGCTGGGTACCTAGCCTGTGTCTTTTTTACTGTCATGGAGGGGTACAGTTTGAACCTGTGCTGGATGTCAAGCCTTTACTTTTTCTATCCTCACCGAAAATATACAGTTTTAACCTGCGCTACATTCCGAGCCTGTGTTTTTCTCACTTTTGTATTGAAAGTGCTCAGCAATTTTAAAAGTCTGACAAAATATTGAAATATTTCAGGAATGTCAAATTGATTTTCATATTTCGTTTTTTAATTTACTGAAGGTCCTTGCAGTTTTGAAAATTTGAAAAAGAAGAAGTGTTAGATGGGTGAAGAGAGA
The DNA here is from genome assembly GCA_033439095.1 of Pseudococcus viburni. Classification (NCBI taxonomy): domain Eukaryota; kingdom Metazoa; phylum Arthropoda; class Insecta; order Hemiptera; family Pseudococcidae; genus Pseudococcus; species Pseudococcus viburni. The sequence continues at coordinate 63,762 of JAVBJF010000461.1, forward strand.
ATAGGAAAAATTTGGAACAGGCATTTTTCTTCACTATTTGCATGTCATTTCAAATGTGACATTTTAAATGTGTCCTGTTGAGAGAGACATTTTGAATGTTAAAACCCTCGAGGAAATATTTCAGTTTTCTTTTTTTTTTCATTTTTTAACCACTGCTGTATAAGGGGACCGAAAAGCCAAAGCTTTTGAATGGCTACAATTTGAAAATTGAAAAATTTCTGTGTTTCTGAATTTTTCAAGTCTGAACTTGGATTATTTTTCAACTTCTAACCTTATTCGAAATCTTTGAATGTGTTTTTGAAAAATCTTTTACTAATTTTCATAATGAAAAGAAAAGATAATTCAGATAACGTTGTCAGCTGCTGAAAGACTCTTTTTCTCTCTAAATTCGGTTGAATCAGCAATTACCATATCAACGTCAATGTATAAAATGATCAATTACAACCGCAATGACTAACGAAATGCAAAACAAACACTCGATGAGTAATTCTTCCCGACATCGAATTTCTTATCGTCTCTGGATGACCTACGGACACTAAAACTCACCCAACCCAATAAAATCAACCTTGATACGAAAAAAATTCACCGTAATTGTACTCGTTTCGATTCCTAAACAACAAACGCGACGCTGTACTATTATCTCACTTTGATTCCTCTCGCACATGTACATTCAAATCAAACTGTAACTAATCAATTTGGTACAGAATGACGGGGAATAATCTTCGGCAAATAAACCTTTCGGCGGATTTCCATACCGAGAAGTACTACACAAACACGATCCATTGTTAATACGGCGGGTGATCCGAGCTAAAACAATGTGCGTGTGTAAATTGATTAATTAGAGAGATGAATTAGATTCGGAATCTTTGGCTAGGCTAAGTGTATTGTACTTCGATGCGCGAAATATTTCATCCAAGGTTTTTTCGCGTTCGATTTATGTTGTCTTAATCTTGCGAGAAATTTCCAACAAGGTGGTTTCATAGGATACCGCACGTACTACTCGGAATCAAATTTCAATACGATATTTTGAATGATTGACTTTTACGAGATGATACTTCGCAGCGAATTTTTCTGCCATTCTGTGCGATGTTACGCGAAAAGAAAGCGAGATATGTTAGACGTCAACAAAAATCTAAATTACACTTCATCGTTGAAATTCTACACCTTTTCTGCCGATCCGCAAACTGAACGCTTCTGCTATTCGTGTAAAAATAATTATCTTGCTCGTTCTTCTGGTACTTTTTGACAAGCCAACGTGCTTTCGCGAATAGGTACCTAAAAAATTTAAAATCTCACAGGCTTGGAAAAATGTTCAATATATCATTCGGCGGTATACAACATCGATATTACTTTAACGTGAAACTGTACAGATTTCTTTTATAATTGAAAAAAAAGCAGGGAAAAAGGGAAAAAACAGAATTTCGGTGTATCAGGTGTATTCGTAATATCTTAATATTAGGTGTCGTAAATAACTGAAGCTCCGTTCGAATGACATATGCTGCAGCAACGTTGCCAGATTGAATAGACATTTGGTATTCATTTTAAGCGAAATTTGATTTACGATTCGAGTACATGGTACATTGGTCGTAAAAAACGTAAATTTTGACGTATTTTCAAATTCATCGAAACTTGCGATTCGTTTTTTCAACGTTTGGTTGTGTTCTAACACAGATGTTTGGGCTTGATACTTGAGGCATTGAGGTCTATTTATATTAATTGACGAAAAAACCTTAGGCCAATAACATATGTTACTTTATTTTTTATTGAAATGTCACAATTGTGGAGTACCCTTCAACTTTTTATGACCTTTTTTTTAAAATGAATGGTTTCGTGGTATTTTTCAACACTTTCATCGTTTCGAAGTATATTACTGAAATTTAATTAGAAAAATTTTCATTCCTCTGCTGAAATGTGACGAGTCAGTGTATTTTCAATTTTTTAGTAGGTACTCGTCAATATTTTATGACTTCTTGGCATATTGATGAATTTTATATTAATTTTCGTAATCCAGGAATTTTTTACATAGCAATAAAATTGAAGAGACCAAATATCAATAAAAATGGAAAAATACTTTAAAATTCCGAATTTGTGAAATTGACTGTCTTATACAATGGTATTTATAGTTCTTCCAATTCTAATGTCTGGCCAAAATCACAGCAAAATCTCTTCAGTTTTCCAAAATTACATTTCATTTTACCCCTTTAATTTTAAAATTAGGCAAATACTTGATCACTCAAAAAGAATTCGATCAATTCTAATAGAATGTACATTATTCAAATTTTTTTGAAAAAATGTTGCCAAAATAGCGTTGAGTAGTAGGTAAATATACTACATAAGAGATTTTTTTAATCCAAAAACAGGTAGGTATTATTGGTGCCCATGCACTGGGGATGATTGATTTGCGGTTTATTTTGAAAGTTGAAGGAGTAGCCAGGAAATTTTGTCTGAACCTCAAAATAACCTGATGGAAATTTGATCATATTCGAAGAATAATTACGAAATAGAAAAAACTCTGAAAAATGGTCTTGCGTGGTATATGGATGTTTTTACTTTTTACTCAAAAGTACCATTGGTACCTACCGGTTTTTCATATTCAGGCCACTATTTAGGGGTCCTTAAAAAGTATCGATGTTTTTTTATTTATTGAGCTGGATGGGTAAGTAGAACATTTAGAAACAAATTAAATTTTTTTTCTCCTGAAACGATATTAAATTCAAAAAAAAAACTAAATTTTTAATAGCTATATTTTTGAAAAAAGTTTGACCTTTTGAGTAAATCAGGGTAAATTAGTCAAAAATCTTGACTTTTCAGGACCGGTATGACTTATTTGAAAAAAGCTTGACCTGTTAGACACCCTGTAATTTTGATGGGTTAAAAATATACCTAATAATAAAACAAGCTTTTTTCAAATAAGTCATACCGGTCCTGAAAAGTCAAGCTTTTTGACTAATTTACCCTGATTTACTCAAAAGGTCAAACTTTTTTCAAAAATATATAGCTATTAAAAATTTAGTTTTTTTTTGAATTTAATGTGTTTGTTAAAATTTTAATTTTCTATAAATAGCTACAAGCACACAAATGTGTATATGATGGGGGGGGGGGGGTGTTCGGAAAAGGCATGCAAAAAGTCATTCCAAAATGTCAAGCTAAGTCAAGTTTTTTGCTCAACAAATCTTTTTAAACACCCTGAATCAGCGCGTTAGCAATTTTCTATACTTCTCTAAATTTTAATTTTCAATGTTTTTCTTCCAATGTTCTAGCTAGCATCGTTTTAGAAAAAAATTGTTGAGATTTTTTTCAGTTTCTTACTAAATATTTTCCTTGATTTATCTTTTAAAAAAATCATGTTTTTAAGGACCCCCCTCCCCCTCAAAAAAAGAAATGGAAGATGAAAAATGGATACGACAATTTTCAAAACAAAAATCAAAAAATTATGTATTATTTTGATTTTTTAAAAAAATTTATTGCTAGGAATATTTTTAACCAAAATCAGTGCGTTAGCAATTTTCCATACCTCCCTCAATTTCAATTTCCGATATTTTTCTTCCATTTTGAGATTAAAATATTCTAATGTTCTAGCTAGCATCGTTTTAGGAAAAAACTGTTGAGATTTTTTTCAGTTTCTGAATAAATATTTTTCTTGATTCATCTTTTGAAAGATTCATATTTTAAGGACACCCCCCCCCCCCCCTGAAAAATAGATAAGACCATCATCAAAACAAAAATCAAAAAAATAATTTTTTTAATTTAAAAAAAAAATTGAATGTGGTCTGATTTAAAGGCCGGACGAAATCGGGGGAATAAAATTTTTAACATAACATTTTTAGATCTAAACACAACAATTTCCTGGCACTCTCCATTTACACTGCTTATCGATCACTTCTAGTGCCCACTTTTCACCTTTCTCGTTTTTGTTCTGTAAAACATCGAAAAAAAACAAAACAATTTTTTTTTTAAAAAAAATCTTCGGAGATTTTTACGACTTTTTTCCAAGTCTAGATAAAATTTCCGGTTATTTTTATATTAATTCTTGAAAAAAAAGAGCAAAATCATCCACGAAAGAAAAGCATAAGTACCTCAGATTTTTACGAAAATTGATAAGATAGTGTACAAATATGTGAGTGCAATTTCAATTTCTGCAATCTACACCTTCGTGATTTCCGTATTGACCTTGAAATTGGATGCCACTTTTTTTTTTTTACAAAAATTTCGAAAAGTTGCCGATTTTATGGTTTTAATTTTTTACCAACTTCAAATCACTCACTCAGTTATCTCAAGATCGAGCCAAATTTTTTGGTAGATTGGAATGTAAATGAATTTTGATGAAATTTTGCAAAATATATGACAGTGCTGCCAATTACATGAAATATTTCAGTTCGCAAAATTGCACAAAAATTAATTGTGACCAAAACTATTTTGGTTTTGTTTTCAAGCTATCAATTTTGAATGAAGAACTTGAGAAAGTTTTGGAGTAGTTTGCAGCACTGTCGTGAATTTTTTTGGAAAAATTTCATAAAAATTAAATTATTGCGACCAAAAAAACTTTTTGGCAAAATTTCGAGTAATCCAGTTCCTAAACCTAAACTCAAAAAAATACTCTCGCTGAACAGAAATTTGCCCCATAAAACAAATTGCCTCCTTTACAGCGTGGTACATGGTATTTTGAAAGAAAACAAAAACGTTAAAATGCCACCGGCGACTTAGCTGACTGCACAAAGCGTAATAATATTATCGAAATTGAAAGAGAGAACAATGAATTGAAAACTAATCATTTTACAGCTGTCGTGGCGCACACGTTATTGCTCGTCTTAATGCTTTAGGGCGTTCACAAATTTCGACACTTAACGAAATTAAAGCCTTTGTGTGTCGTCTGTACATATATACTTAAACAAATACCGCACGAAATTAATGTCAACTCGGAAGAAGAACGCGACGTGTTCTTCTCAAGAGTCTAGACTTCCTTATGTGCCCTCTTCTTCGCCTCCTTCGCTTTTCGAGCCATCCAATTTCTGTGGTAAAAATTCGCACCGTCGGAGTATCTCGTAAAACAAGCTTTGGGTTAAAATCTGCATTAGGCAGATAATAAGATTCGAGCAATAACGCGGCCATATTTCATAATTAAGGTGAAAAATTGATGCATACGAGGAGGAACCTCGCTGCACAACCAAATCAACTTTTCAGATAAGTTGCAAAAGTTTTCACGCGTGTACGGCGGCGGTATGCGCCGAAATAAGCAACTTAGCGGTTATCATAACACGTAAATGACCCAGTTGAATATTAAATATAGCGACTAAATTAAATTCGTCTGCGGTATGTACCGTCGCATCGTCGGAAAGCGCCAAAACGACGAGGCCCTTTTTCTCCTACCATGCGCGCCTATGAAAGTTGCACGAATGTTTTACATAATTGATAAGAATATTATCATATTTTTCGCCTCGTATACGCTATTCTGCCTCCGCGGGTCTCCTCTATCGCGCAAAGATCGTCCTCGATACCGCAGACGTTAAAACCTTCTCAATCCTGGAGGATTTAGCCCGAATAATGCCACATACTGCGAGGAGATTTATATTTATTACGTATAATAAATCGTACGAACTTGTACGGATTTATACGTATGCAGTAAAACTACACACATTTCCTTATCAGTTGTAAATTTCTCACAGGTACGTATTAAAATTTCCTCCCCATAAATGTGCACTCGAATTATACTATACCAAGTATGGTCTGCATCGTAGACCACAAATATCTATGGTATTAATTTTAATACGTTACGTATCCTTCGCTCATGAAGCATTCATCTATAACCCTTCGGCATATTAAATTTGCCATAAATGTAAACGAACTCCGGCATCGGTGGCGTCAGCGTTATGTCAACTCGCATCAATACTCTTTAAAATTTCTACAATGTAGGACCTTGAAACTTCCCGCATATAATTTAATAGGTACCTCTTTGAAGAAAACGCACCGGTTAAAAAATGATTTACACCTTCCATCAATTTCCATTCCATCATGCTACCTCTTCGCTTACCTTACGCGATACTGATACTTGTTTCGAGTACGTACTTGAATTTATACAAGCGTTTTAAAACCATACAGTAGGTACTTATTAAGACGTACTGACTATTGTTTACCCAACTTAACAATTCTAATATAAACGTCGAGTGTATAATTTTAGAACATAGCAACTCATCGTCTCCGAAAACTGTGTTTTTTTAAACGCCGTTTTCAACCCATCAGGATTTTTTCACCCATCGAAAGGTTTCCCATTCATTGAATAAGCCGAAGGTTTGGAAATTTGCGAGCTTTAATGGGGTTTCTTCTTTTTTTTTCGAAACAATGAAACACCGTGCGTTCTAATATAATTACCGAAGGGTTAATTTAATTGAAACGCCGCCAAATTATTGACTTTGAGCGTTAAAAATAACCGTTTTGGTTATCAAAACAATAAAAATGGTCTTGGGTTTACCCATAATTTTCCGGCAGATATTCAGCCCCGGATATCGAATAGCAGCTATTATCTGTCGTGTACTCGAAATTGATCCCTTCGGGTAATTATTTTGCGACTTTCGTGAAATAAAGTATCTAATTTCAGATTTTTATGCGTGTATTTTTCGTTGGAAATTTTTCCGTAGAGAATAGTACGAAATTGTGGCGAAAATGGTAAAATTGCTGAATAAGAGAGAATAATCAAATAATTTTGTTCAATCTGTTTAAGTAATTTAATTAACCTCCCTATATGTAACTGAATGTACGTGTTTGAGAAATTTCGTCCAAATATTTCAGTTAGATCGTGGTAAAAAGCTTGGTTAGGGTGATTTTAAAAATGTGTCACAGTGTCACATTAAAGACCAAATTACTAATATATTCAGAAAAAAACGGGAAAAAATGAAAAAAATGTTCGTACGACTGAAGATATTTTTTCTACAGAGGAAATTTTAAATTACTAAAATTTTGCGCTGAATGGGGAAGGACACAAAGGAATTTTAATTTTCCAAATTCAGGTCTAAAGGGGTACTGGAGAAATTTCAAGTTTCCGAATTCTGTTGAATTTTCAATTTTCAGTACTAAATCTGTAAGGGATGGAAAAAAATTTGAATTACCAAACTTTAGCTTTGGACGGGGCAGAGGATTTATCAAATTCAGCTCTGAAGAGGGTACAAAGAAAATTTTTGATTACTAAAATTCAGCTCTGGAAGGAATCACTGAAACCACTGAAACCATTAGAACCATTGAGACCTTTGGAACCACTGGAGCCACTAGAACACTAGAACATTGAAACAGTAGAACAGGAAAATTTTTAAACACCCAAAATTCAGCTCTGAAGGGGGTACTGGAGAATTTTTTATTTTGTAAATTCAGATTTTAAGTGGGTACAGATATAGGAAATTTGTAATTATCAGAATTCAGCTGTATAAGGAAGATAGGTACCTGTTATAGAAAAACAAAGAACAAAAAACTGAACAATTTTTAGAAAAACATAAAAAAATCTTTTTTCAAAAACCATTCCAAGTTATTTTTTTTTTTGAAAAAAAAACAAGAAACTCTCAAGTCCTTATAAGATATTGATAATAAAAAAGAATGAAAAAATAATTTGAAAAAAATAATAAACCAATCCTTTTTTCGAAGAAAAAAATACATAACCAAAAATTTTTCAGAAACCTCAAAAAAATTGAACTCTTTGCCTTTCAGAAAAACCGAAACAAATTGATTTTTTTTTTAAAAACAGTAGACAAAAAATTGAGTTGATTTTGAGAATAAAACCAAAAAAACGTACATTTTTCTGGAAAAGTTCTAAAAACTGAAGATACCTATTTTACTTTATGTATTGACAAAAAAACCAAATGGCTCAAGTCCCAGTTTCTCTTATTTTTTTCAGTCAAAAATACTCCGAAAAACCACGCTCTCTTCAAAAATAAAAAAATAAAACCATTTTCAAAAAAAACAACAGAATCCTCTTCTGAAAAAAATCCAATAATAAATTACCTAGAATAATTGAAAAAACCGCTACCATTTTCAGGGAATTAAATAAACAAATAAAATCTTTTTAGAAGAAAGGAACGAAAGAATCAAGTCATTTTCAAAATAAAATCAAGAAAAACCTAACAAACGAAAAACTTTATTTTCAAAAAAAAAAAATAGTTCCCTGAAAAAACAAAACGGAATAATCAAACCATTTTTAGGTATAAATAAAAAATACTCAAATGATTGATTCAAAACAAAGCTAAAAAAAAATTTGCTCAGAACTGATTGATTCTCTAATGTCTGTTTTTTATCAGGGGAGGAGGAAGGAGGAGGTCCCTAAAAAATCTAATATTAAAAATTTTTTAAAAACGAAGAATTTACTGTAATTCCCAGAAATGGTATGATTTTCAGAGAAAAACTCACAGACACATTTGTATCACCCCCCCCCCCCCTTTCGTATATGAATTACTAAAAATAATTGTTTTTCATCGCCCTTTTGAGAAAAAAACGACCAACTTATTTTCAACATACCTAAGTTGTGGTGGCAACTTCTTGTTTGTGGTCAAAATTAAAAGTGCTATGCTACGCGAATGTACCTTGGTATGTTGAAAAAATACAGGGTATTCCATGAATCGTGTGCCAAAAATATTTTTTTAGATATAACCATGTACCACTAAAAAAAAACTTGAGATGAACATGTTGCCTATTTTTAAAATTGAAGGAGCAAATGCTGCTTCTAAAAAAATCACGTCAAAAAATTGTTTCAACCATGGGAATGGATAGTACTTTGAAAACTGAGCAAATTTTCACTTTATGACTTTTTGCCTGTCTTTAAAATTGAAGGGGCTACAAAAGAAATAGTTTGAAAAAAATTCTCAAAAAATTAACTAATCAAAGGAATGGATAGTGCGTTGAAAACTGAAGAAATTTTGTTCCGTAGACTTTTTGCCTAACATCGAAAATGAAGGGGCTAAAGGTCGTTAAAAATTGAGAAAATTTCAAAATTTTTTGAAGCCTATTTATTTTGAGTGACCCGTAGCCCCTTCATTTTCTGTTGGGCAAAAAGTCTACGGAACGAAATTTCTTCAGTTTTCAACGTACTATCCATTCCTTTGATCAGTTAATTTTTTGAATTTTTTTTGAACAATTTCTTTAGTAGCTCCTTCAATTTTGAAGATAGCCAAAAAGTCATAAAGTGAAAATTTGCTCAGTTTTCAAAGTACTATCCATTCTCACGGTTAAAACAATTTTTTGACGTGATTTTTTTAGATGCAGCATTTGTCCCTTCAATTTTCAAAATAGGCAACATGCTCATCTCAAGTTTTTTTTACCTGGTTATACTTATCCAAAAAAAAAAAATGTGTTTGGCAGACGATTCATGGAACACCCTGTACATTAAAAAAATAAGCAAAATACTATAAGGTATCATTTTTTACAATTTTTTGTCCGAAAGTAAAATTGATTGGGCAGAATGCCTTTTCGATAAATGGACTTTTAAAATTCAGAATTTTCAATATTTTATAATTATAACATTTTGTTTAAACGTTCGCAGTTTTTTTTTGTCATGTCTGGTAAATATTGTAAAGTTGCCGAAATGAAATAAACCCTCATTCTAAAACATTATCAATGTTAAAATTTAGAAATTTCGACCCAAGTTCAACAACCAATCTTTATTAGCGAAAACTAACTACTTGTATACCAGACAGTCGAGAGAGTTTCCATACCAAGTTCCGAAAATTTTGAAAATTTTCCTTTTATTGCACCCGCAGAGGCGGTCAATAACCCTTTTCAGGCCTAAAATGTTACGTAATTTACTTTCGTCGTAAGCTCGTAACCAACATGTAATTCCACTATAAAAATTTCGTTTTAGTGCACTTTTTGCAAAAATTTTCGAAAATTTATAACTCTAACGTCGTTTTGTAAACTATTCAATTTGTTTGAGGTTAAAAGACCTATAAACAGCGTGCTTAGAATCGTTCACTTCTAAATCCATCGTACACTTCAAAGACCCATACCTAACAAATCGAAAAACATTTTTCGTTAAATTTTTTGTACTTAGATTTGATTATTGAATGGAGGAAAGGAGGGATATAAGTTGAAAATTTAAGTTTAAAAAAAAAAATGAGAATCTATATTCGAAGTTCACTCAACTCGTGCGAAATGAATTTTCGAAAAAACCCACCAGGGATAAGTATTTTATGAAAGTACTAAATAAAACTACGTCATTTTTTCCCACAATTTGACAAAATTTGTCGCCGACTCGTTCGAAAACCACAAAGATGGTTTGGAAAAAGGTCGAATTTTCGAGCATTTTACGACGTCGCCACCATTGTTGACACGGGTCGTGACAAAAATTTAATTATTTGTATTCTCGCCGAAGTCTTTGACGCGGCCACGAGAAATGACCGGAGTGCTCATTTTGTCGCTTATTGTCTCGTATGAATTGGTTGTTATTGAATTTTGGTCGCTATCCAAAATTCTCACATTGTCGTCTGCTCAACTGACCGTAAAGGTTTGAATGACGGTAGTTTGCTAGGATAAGATTCTGTTATGGTGACTGGAATGAGAATTCTATTCATTCGGTTCATTTCTCATCAAAATGCCTTTTCATTTAGTCATATCTTTTTCGCCGAGTAAAATATGACTACGAATAATTTCGTTTGTATTTTGTTTCAGATTACGGAACGATGTTAATTGAAAAGATTACCCGTTATTTTGAAGCGATTTACTCCAAATGTAAGTTTTTATCAGTTTATTGTACTAGTATATTCCAAACTTACCTCTAACATCCTTTTGATAAAGTTAATTGGTTGTTCGTTAAGTTGCACTTAGAGCAGTTTTCGGAAATAACGAAGGAAAAAATTCTCTCGTTGGGTAGTAAAAAAAAAAGTTTTATAATCGGTACACGCGGCATAGGTTTAATGATAAAAGTTGGAAGAAAAAGTTAAAAACGTGTCGCTAGTCTCGTTCTATACATTTTCCGCTTAGTAGCTGTGGCGTGCGTTTTACTTTAGCATAAAATGATAAAGAAGGAAAAAAAAGGAGAGAATACAATTTCCTTATTTTAGCGTGTTTGCATTTTCGTAAAAATCGTCGAGGCGACGGTGACTTTTCCAGCGTGTTGAAATTTTTACACCGCTGAAAAGAGAAATATTTAAAGCACTCGGCGATATACGTTGAGTATAAAGAAAATAGCTGGATACGTGTTCGAAATATGCGATAAAGTTTGAATTTTATGCTGGAATCGTTTTATAAGCTCGAAAAATAAAGGTAATTCGTGCCGGTTAACGCATATTGATAAAATTTTCAACATTCAACGTGCATTGAACGTGGTTGTGGGCAGTTTCTTTTTTTGGCGAAGGTTTCTTGGCTGGTTGACGATGATGACGAATTGTGGCCTCGTGGGAGGGTCCGTTGTGAAAATGTTTCCACTTTTGTGATGTAGATTAATTATTTGTTATTGTTTTTGAAAATGGAATAATACAAGAGGATGTGTCTGCTCTTTGAGTGGTCTCTGGTGATCTATTTGGGGAGGTTTATGAGGTCAATCACTCTCCCCTTCTTTAATAAAAACTGAAAATAACCCACGTAGAAAGATGGGTACATATTTTACAGGTTAAGTTGGAAGAAGTGAAAATAGTCTTCGATATTTTTCAAGAAAAAATGGTTTTTCGAAGAACTTCTTTAATGCTTGGAAGTCTTTAAGACAATTTTTTTGAGATCCTGCGAGGTACTCTCTGATTTCTGAATCAGTGAAATTTATCAAAAATCACTGAAAAACAGTCAGAATTGCAGCACAGTAATAAATCAGTGAATATTTTTTCACTGTAAGCAAGTCAGTGAAAGAAAATCACTAGAAATCAGTGAAAATTCACTGAAAAATCAGTGAAATTCTTTGAATAATCAGTGAATTTCACTGATTTTTCCTGTGCTGAAATTCTGACTGTTCATCAGTGATTTTTCTTTGATTCGGAATGAGAGAGTAGAGTGGCTTTGACATCTTGATGAAATTCATAAATTTCTTGCTCAATGGGCTATTCCATACCAACTCTAACCAAAAATGAAGTCGGGTCTTCCGATTTCGTTCAATTTTTTTACGAGTTCCCCTTGATGGCCTATTCACATAACCACGATCATTTCCCCTATTAACCTCAAGTGGCAGGAGGAGGAGCGGGCCTAGTAATTTTTAAGGAATTACGTTTTTTTGCCAAATTACCCAACTTTGAAGTAGGGCTGGCGATTATAATCGATTATTTTTTTCTTTGAAATCGACCAAAATTCTTAATCGATTATTTGATTATTTTTAATCGATTAATCGGCCGATTATTTTTAATCGTCTAATCGGTTGTTTTTTTGGAAGTCAAAAAAGTAGCTCAAAAAGCACGAATTTTTGTTTTTTGTTTTCAAAACATCTGATTGGAAAATTTTCATTTTTTAAAAAAAACAATGAGTCAACAAATTTATCTTTTTTAATAATATTAGTCGACAGATTTTTCATTTTCAACCCCGAGATTTTAGCCCAAACTGAAGATTTTTACATGAAACAAAGAACTGAAATTAGATTGCATATTTTTGTCCCACAACGGGGAGGGGGCGAAGGTAAATTAATTGGTGGATTTGAGAAAATCAGACGATAATTTTTAATCGATTAATCGGACGATTATTTTTGTAATCGATTAAAATTCGAATAATCGATTAATCGATTTTACTTTCTATAATCGCCAGGCCTATTTTGAAGGTTCATATCTCGAGATCGGCTGTACCTACTTGGAGAAAAACAGTTTGCGAGATTTGAAAGAGAATTGATAGGAAATTCTGAAATGATTATCGAATTTTGAAAAGCTCAAAGTTGAACTTTGGTGGTGGAAGCTGAACTTTCATGATAAGTACAAAAGATGAAACCTACCATTCAAAAATATAAAAAATTACAGTAAATGCCTCTTTTTACCCTTTTTTCAACCAATAGATTTTTAAGATGGGATCTCTACACCCCTGGGGGTGCAGGGGTCCACAATTTTGAACAAAATTCAAAAAAATCGAAAAAGTAGAGTAACACATCGATTTATACTAATTCGAAAGTGCTGAGCTCGAATATGTATTCAGTTTTTTCATCCGACCCTTCTGACCCCCTCCCTCTAACCCCTTGATAAGGTCCAAATTCAAAAAAAACAACGTGTGACCTGTCGTTTGTTCGGTTTTTGAGAGCACTGAATTCGAATATTTGCTAATTTTTTGGATTTGACCCTTCAGTGCTCCCCTAGCTGTCTTCCCCAATCTTTGGGAAAAGTATGTTAGAAAATGAAAATAGGGTGTGACATCGATTTTCACTTATTTGAGAGGGTAGAATTTGAATATCAATGTACTTTTTGATCCGACCGCTCCCCCGTGCTCTAATCGCCCCCACGCCTAAAAATAGTACTATTTTCACTCATTTTCTTTTAAATACTGATCCATGTAAACAGCTTTTCCTCAAGTACAACTAATCTAGGTATGGGTCTTCAAAGTTGGGTAAATTTGGCAAAAAATCGCAATTACATAACAATTTATTACGAGGCCCCCACACCCCCTTTTGATTTTGAAAACTCGGTAGACACCTTGTAGAGGGGAGTACCCTGAATTTTTTCAGATTTTCCCGACCTCTTTATTGACCTTGAATTTGATTTTGAAAATTTCAAATCGCCCAGATTAACCTTTTGGTGTCTGAGAAGAAACTAAGAAGGGAAATTATCGTGGTTATGTGAATAGACCATCAAAAGGAACTCGTAAAAAAATTTTGAGCGAAATCGGAAAACCCAACTTCATTTTTGGTTCAAGTTGGTCAGGAATAGTCTCTATTAATTCTGTTTATTGAAAATTGAAGTTGTAGTCTCGTTGATAAAATTGTATGAGATTCGGTGACAAACTAAAGACCTACCCTAAAACCAGAAAAAAATAAATCGAAAATTGTAGCAAAACTGAAATAAGAATATTTTTTATAACCGGTTCTGAACTTATGTAAAAGGTCAAAATGGTAACTTGGCGATATAAGGAAACAAAAAATGATCAACTTTGTTCACTTTAAACCCCTTTCTTTCCTCTCTCACCCCACAGAAATCAGTTTATCCTCTTAGCTCTTCCGACCGTTGCTGGTTTCTCGGAATTTGGAATTTTCAATCATCGAACAGAATTCTCTCTGGATTTGAGCTCCATTAAAACTTTACTCGATCAGCATAGAGTCTTAAGATGGTACGTATTTAATCTTGCAACGAATTCCATTAACAAACCAAAAACAGGACGAAATATGTAGTCAAAAAAGGTAGGGGGAGGTAGACACGTCTAGTACATAATAAAAATGCACCGGAAAATATACGTAGCGATGGCTTAGTTCATAAAGCAGAGATCAGCACGGAAAAATACTCTATCCGGTGTGGAATGTATAAGGCGTAAAATTATTACCGCAAATTTACAGACACCGGGAGCATTTTAAAAGAGCAAAGAAAAGGCTCGCCTTGGGTGCACGAATATAACGCAGCATTAAAATAAACGCTATCATGGCGTATATATCATTTTAATGAACGCATCTGCTTCATGAATGCAAATGGTTGTACTTTTATGGGGTAGTTGGGCATTTTTTGCGCGATTCGTACGAGGCAGCCGAGCGACGGGCGTTGATTCGTTAATAATTTTCCATCTCGATTTGACCGAGTATACTTTTGTGTTTGGTCGAGGAGATTGTTGAAATGATCTCGATATACCTACTACCTAGTATCGTAGTATCGTTGAAACTACATATTTGGAAGAAATCTGCGAAGGTCGGTGGGTGTTTCTGATTATTTTAACTTTGAAATAATATATCGAGAATGTGCGAAAAAAAAAAAATTAGAAAATGGTATCATATTTCATCGATCACCTCGATTTAGATATGTAACCCACGCCATCGCCGGTCTAACTATACTCGCGGGAAGGAAGATTCTTCTCGTGTGGTGTACTTCATTTTTAACAACGCTCAAAACACCACGCAGCAATTTTGTTCCCCAAGTTCGAATATTTGCATCATTTTTTATGACGTTTAAATTTTCTCAATTTTTCCCAAAATTTTTTTGAGCTCTGAAATTTTTTTCAAAACTGTAATCCAATTTTTATAATTTTTTCTCAATTTTTTCTGTGTTCTGGAAATTTTTTCCGATATTTCAAACCCTGCAATTTTTCTCAGCTCTGAAATTTTAATTGTTTTTAAATTTTTAAATTTTTTCTCCTTTTTCCAACATTGAAATTTTTTCCAAACATTTTTTTGGTGCTCTGAAATGTTTGCTTAAAATTTTTTCTCGAAACATTCGAGCTCTAAATTTGTTTCCACCCCCCCCCTCATAGGCGCAACCAGAAATTATGTAAGGAAAAAATGAGGGAGGGGGGTCAAAATTCAATGAAAAAAGTGAAGTAATCTGTTATTTCAGTGGGGCTGGAGTAGTTAGGGAATTTTCAGTAGGCAAATAATATATACCTGCAGATTTGAGCGAAGAAAAATTGAAAAATGGGGAGATTGAATGATTTTTTTAGTCGAAATTACTGATTTTTTTTGATAAATGGGACATTGACTGAGAAATTAGTGAATTTTGACTGAAAAATCGGTGAAAAATCATTAATTTTTCAATGAAAATTATTTTATTGATTGAAAAAGACAGAATTTTTGCAAATTCAACTTATTCAAATTTAAAGAGTGGTATGTTTATTTAAGAAATAGTTACTAAAATACTGCCCGAGCGAAGCAAGGATGAAAATTGTTTAAATCGTACTCTTTTTTGACATTCTTATGATAAAAAAATCTTCTTGCCAAGCTTAAGTGGGGGGGGGGGGCTCAAGCTCCTGAGCCCCTCCTCCCCCCGTACGCCCCTGCCAATCCCAAACATGTACAATGATGCAAGGTGTTTCCTGGTGTGAAAAAAAAAGAAAAACCAGAAATTAGAAAAAATTTTATCTTAGTAACAAAAAAAAAAACACAGAGAATAGCAAGAATTTCAGTGATTTTTTTCCTGAAAAATCAGAATTTTCATATTTTGCTCTTCCTTGAATTTTTTAACCTACTTACTTAAGTATAGAAAAGGTTTTTTTTTTGGGGGGGGGGGGGGGGTGAATGAAAAAAATGTATGAAAATGGCTAGAAAACTCCAGAAAAAGCAAAAATTCTCATTTTTCGTATCCAGTAGACACCATTTGACGTCACGTCTCACGTGTAAAAAAATGTGCACCACTCAAAAAATAAAAAGTTATAAGAAATATTTTGGAATCGGAAAAAGTTTTGAAAAAAGTTCTGGAGTTGAATTAAATTTTGAAAAAAATTTCAGGATTTAAATTTTTAGGAATAATTTGCGTATATAGAAAAATAAAAGTTGTAGAGCGTTGGAAAAATTTTGAAGGTTGGATTACATTTTGAGAAAAAAATTCATAGTTCAAAAAAATTTTGGTGAAATATCTTGATGTGTGAAAGAATAAACAAATTTGAAAAAAAATTAGTTTGTTCAAAAATGTTTTAGAGTTAGAAAACCAGAAAAAATTCGAGGAGTTGTTGAAAAAATGTTGGGTAAAATTTTTAGGGTTAGAAAAAAAAATTGAGAAAATTTGAACGTTGGAAAGATGATGAAGATATTTGAACTCAGAAAAAAAAGTTGCGTAGGTAATGTTTTGCGCGTGGTAAAAAAAAGTATCTACACCACACAAAATGAAATCGTCCTTCCCATGAGTATATTTTGACTCGCGTTTATAAACCTTGAAATTGGAGTAGGTACCTATTTTATTTCATGATTATCAAACTAGTTTAGAATTGGAGAAAATTAAACGCTATAAATTTATTGTACTTAAGCGAAAAACTTGCCAAATAGGCTTACATATTTTTTAAACATACAAATGAGTACAAATTAGAGTTTCTTTGTATAAAATGATACGATAACGAATTATCGACCTTTATAAAAGTATCGTATTTTATTCAGACCACAAAACGACGATGGCGCCTCGGGAGAGTATTTTATCAAAACAGATCGTGAAATTTTGCTACATTCGTGCAACGTCTTTAACGTTAACGATACCATATGATGTTTTTATGTTTGCGAAGTCCAACTATACGACATATCATTATCGCAAGAACCTCATTTATGATCTTCGATGCGGAAAATTAAATTGTACTTAAAAGCGTATAGTGGCCGAAAACTTGCATAATACACAGATTCGCCCTTAAGGGTGACCAAAAAGTGTTCAAAAGCACGCACAATTACATCGTTCTTTCAAAAAACTTTCACGTTTACGAGTTCCATCCGGAATTTCTAGCTACATTTTACGATTCCGTTTAGCGAAAATGTGAAATGTGATTATAATAAATAGTAACGCGGGTAACACGCGCAAAAATTCTTTGGAACGGTTTCGCATACGCGACGAATTCGCCGAACTAAGTGTAGAATTAATGGCAATGGTTCAACGTGCGATGCTCAATCACAAAGCAACGAGTGTACGCAATCGTGCGGTTATTTTTTCGCGGATGCGTTTTTCTGTCATCATAATTTGCAATAATATAACGTTTCCCTAAAATGTGGCCGCGGGTCGGGTTAAATTAGTGGGACCTAGAGCTATACTTGTATACGTCGATACTCAAATACTTCGGCTTCACCCTTTGTACGTATCGAATCTCTCTAAAAATAAACCGCAACTGAAATGCCAACACCAAACGCAGCGGAAATAGTTTGGTTATGTGAGCTGCACATACACGTGTTATAGATATGTTATGTCGATACTGCAATATGTTCTTATGGTGCATATATGTAAGTTAGAGATTTAGGTATCTGAATATTATTCACAGAGCGGTGTTTTCTTTAGAGAGGTCTTAATGAGTATTTGAAAATTTATCTGAATTGTTCTGGTTTTTTCGTACGAGTTATTTAATGTTTTAATGAGGGAAATTGGATGTTGAGTCATCAGTTGCTTGGTATATTAGCTATGATGTAATTTTTTTCTTTGAAGATGGGTGTAATTCATTGACCATGTTCAAAAATTAAATGAGGTGCTCAATTTTTTTAGGTAATTTTTTTAAAAATGGTTTTTTGACGAATAGCTAGAAACTGGAAACGTAAAAGTGTTCAGAACTGAATTTTTCTTTTCTTCTTTCCTTGTAATAATTTGAACAATCGTGGTAGGCTTTCGTGACCTTTCTATCTGTATTCAACGCTAGGTATATTCATTTTCAATCAATAGTTTTGATTTTTTATTTGCTTGTGCTGCTCGTATAATGATATTATTAAACTTTCAACGGTATCTTATTCCGATAAATTTATTCTATTGGGTTTCAACAACCGTGCAAATTCACGAGGGAAATTTGTGAAATACCCGAGTTCAATTTTAATCAAACTTTTATTCGGTTGATAGAATGACAACGTTAAAAAAATTTAAAATTAAAATTTCTAGCGGTCAGTATTGATTTTTCAACTCATTCGTGCTAGTAATTTATTGACACTGGTACATAGGTGATTAAAAATTTATCTGTTTGTGAAAATTGATGAAAAATCGATTTTGTTGCTATTATTTTTTTCTATCTTTGGAAGAAAATTAAATTGAAGGGTGGGAAGGAGGGGTTGTCATATTACCATTTCTTTTTCGTAGGTATGTAATTTGACAATTTATTTTGCCAACAAAATTATTACAAATTTTGAACGATTCGTTGAAAATTCAAAAATTATTATCAGTATTTGAAAATTTGACTTCTTGCTGATTTTGCATCATTATTTATTTTCCTTCCCGAATAAGTCAAGGTAAATGAAATAATAATTTCCAGAATGTCATCTTACTTGAAAATTTGCCAAAAATCAAAAAATTGCTATTGAAAAATGTTGGAATTCGACCATGATCTTTTGACGAGATGTGTTCAGTTTTATTTTTAAAAAATGAGAGGGAAGGGGTAATATTATATCAAACCAGTCTATTCTTGTATTTTTAATTGTACTCTTGAGAATTATCAGAAGTAAAGCTGGATTTGTGATTCACTTTTCTTGATATCTAAACAATCTAGGGTTCTGAAATGATTTCTAGAAAATGAAAGCGGGGCTCCAATGTTACTTTTGGGGCGGGGGGCTAAAAATCAAAAGATTTTTGAATCATACCGATTGAAATTTCCAAAAAAATTGAACTAAATGGAATTTTTCTCAATTTCAGGGTGTCTGATGGTCCTGATAAGTCAAGATTTTTTCAAAAAAGTCATGCGGGTACTGAAAAGTCAAGCTTTTTGACTAATTTACTCAAATTAACTCAAAGGTCAAGCTTTTTTTCAAAAATCAAAAAAAACTTCCATTTACCCTCGATACCCAAATAGTTTTTTTGAAAAGTTTTAAAATAGAAAATTTTTAGTCAATATTCGTTTTGAGGTTCTATTTTTTTTTTTTTTGAAAATCACCAATTTTTCTAATTTTAGCCCTCGCTTTGCTCGGGCATATAAGGTCTAAAATTTATCCAAGCGATAGATGTTGAACATTTCGCTTCCCTTTTAATACTAAAAGATTGATTAAAATAATGAAGAAATTTTAGCTTTTGAATGCCTCATTCTTCAAAAATTTTCGCCCTCGTTTCGCTCGGGTTCAGTGAATTTACACAATTTAAAAAAAAAATGATGGTATGAACCTTCCTCCTTTCCTACCCAGACAATTGATATTTTTGTGTGAAAAAAATTGTGCTTATCAGTTACCTATAAATAGACTCTGTAACGATCTCGATTGGAATATTTCGATTTTTTGGAAGAAGATCTGGAGATGGGTCTATAGATATAGTTTTTTTTGGAAGTCAAAACACAACACGAAAAAAGCACGAATTTTAATAAAAGAATTTCAGATTCTGAGTGTTCTTTTTTCAAAAATTTTCGCCCTCGCTTCGCTCGGGCACAGTGATTTTATACAATTTTTCTTCAAAATTATAATATAAACTCTTCTCTTCCATTTCAGACAATTGAATATTTTGAAACTGGAAAAAATTTCTCGTTGTAATTTCTTTGAAGACTTGAAGACGATCTCAAATGTATGGGAGGGGGAGGGGGGAGGGGAAGCCCCAGGTACACGGACGCATAGAATTTTTGTTTGGAGGGAGGGGAGGGCCCTCAAAAAAGTCATTCCAAAAGGTCAAGCTAAGTCAAGATTTTTGCCCAACAAATTTTGTTAGACACCCTGAATTTGTTCTAGAGTTATGGGGGGGGGGGCTAAAAAATCAAAATATTTTTAAATCATACGTATGGAAAAAAATTGAACTCAGTGGCATTTTTCTCAATTTTTTCAACTTGAAGCATGAAATTTCTTGAGTTTTCTTTTAAAAAAATATAATTTAGAATTTTCAAGTTGAACGTAGCAATTTTGTTGCGAAAGAATTATTCTCTCTTCCTCCCTCTTCTAATCTAGTTCTTTTTTCTTCATTTGGCTATGAAAAAAGAATACCTATGTATTTTGATTTGTCTTTCATTTCATTTCATTAAATTTAATTTCATATTTGTCCAATTATTTGCTCAGATGTCAAAAATGGTGGTTGAGTTATACAATCAACTTTTTGCAAAAAACACGTTTGAAAAAATGTATTTTCTTTCGTTAATACCTTAGGAATACGTTATTGATTGTATTCTGATACGAGATTTCAACAGAAATTTGAAAAGGTTAATTTGAAGGCCATATCATGACCTCGAATGACCCAAAAAGAGCACTAAATCTTGAAAATTTTGAAATGTTAAAAAAAGAGAAATACAAAATGTTTTTTTTTTTTTTACAGGTTGGATCTTTTTTGGGATATTTGGGGCATATTTCGGCCTTCGAGGTAACTTTTTCAAATACTCTCAAAAATTTCACTGAAATCAAAGTGAAGAAAAAAATTGAAGTAGTTTCTGGTATGAGGGGGCAGTGGCGATTCTAGCGAGTAAGCTTGTAAGCTCAGCTTACATCAAAATTTTGGAAAAAGGAAAGAGAAAAATGTTTTCATTGAAAGTCTAAATTCCAAATTCAGATCTATTCGCGAAAATCAGAAAACCAGTACCTAAAAACGTAAATTTATCGCAACTCGCGTTGCAACGAAGCTGTCTGCATTCAGCTTCAACATAGTTGGTTTGTTTATGGTTGCGCATGCGCAGATAGAGCTACGCAGCATGGAAGAGTAAGGGGAAGGTTACGTTCGTAGCGGGTGGTTGGAAGCTGGCTTCAGAACATTTTAATTACGATTTTTCCATGTTTGGAGCTTTATAACTCTTTCAGTTTTCATTAAAATCAAAATTTGAACATAACTTCTTTAATTTGCAATTTCATAAGCTATAAAACAAGTTATATTCATTTTTTAATAAAATTGAAAATTGAAAGAGTTACAAAGGATTGAAACTGAAAAAAATCAACCATTTCTTATTTCACTGAAGAAAGTAATTTGACCCGTGTTTTTTTAATGCAAAATGCCTGGTATTCCAAATTATATGAGAAATTAGAAATTACTGCCCTCCCTACAGCCCTCAATTTTTTTTTTTGAATCATTATAGCATAAATTTATCAACTCTCAGCTTACATCAGATTTTTTCCTAGCTACGCTACTGTGAGGGGGAATTTTTCAGGTATTTATTAATTTCCGTTGCTTGCCTACCTAACTCCTAAAAAAAAGAAAAGATTTTTGGCAACCTTATGCTCTTTTTTGATATCTAGCAGAAGTTCTGAATTATTTGTCCAATTAAGTATTTTGCTATATTTTCATTCCTAAAATTAATTTCTTTACATTTTCCAGTAGGTTGGGTTTCTCACTCTTTCTCCTTCATTCAAAATTTTCATCTGTACGTTTGATGTAAGTACATATTTTATTTTCCACAACTTATTTTAATTTTGTCGAAATTTTTTGTTTTCGGTGTAATTGAATGTGGCATCTTTTCAGATAATTTCATGGCAGCTGAAACGTATAAATTTAGTTCATTTTCGCATGCATTTGTTTTTGAGGGTTGTGATTTATTTAAGATGAAGGAAGATGGGAATGTGATTTAATTTGATTATTTTTTTTAATTGATACCTAATTAGTAATTGTGTACGATTTCTTGAGGCGTTCTTCAAATTCTCGTTTTGTTATTTTTAAATTTATCTATCAATATTTCATGCAGAGTTTGAGATCTTCTTCAGTAAATTTCAATTTTTTGCCTTTCCTCTCTATTCTCGTTCTTCGATTTTTTTGAGAACAGATTCAGAACCTTCGACTAAAAAACAATTGCTTAAGAAAAATCAATTTCATACATTAACGATGAAAATTTCGTACAATTTTCACATCATGAAAGGTATTAAAAATTGAAACCCAATGCCTGAGTTTATATTTCAAAATGTTTTCCAAGCTAACTTAAAATTTCATCTGTCTTGCATAATATTAGCTTTGGTTTTCAACTGAGCTTCATTTCGTTAATGGAAATTGAATGCTCATCTCTAATCCACGTTAATCTTTATCCTTACCTTATTTCAAAATAATTTATTCATACAGACAAATTCCATCGCAACGAACCAAAATATCTTTGCAAAATACTAATCTTCAAAAAAATTCAGTTCAGGTTTGAAAATTTGTAAAAAAAAAACCTCCTCAACTTTCCTCTAATAAGAGGAAGTACTTACCTTTACCGAATCGTCTACAAAACTAACATTGGCAAGTTGATTGAAACACGTGTATTCAACACCTTGGCTTTTTACCCGAAAGCTTCAATTATCGTTAATAATAAATACCCTGGTATACCTCTTAACATGCAACACCAAACTTTTTTACACCTTAAAAGTACGCATTCATCATTATGTCATTGACTATAATACCGATAACACGATATTAAAATGTACTCGTAAGAAAAAAAAACCTCGAGCCATTTTTTAATCCACCACACACCGTGCTCAGGTACCTTTGTGAAAAGTTTACGTGACGACGACGCGACGTCGTTATCGTCTACCCGTACACAGCTTTGCACTCGAGCCAAAAGTCTGCGAAAGCTCGAGTCGCTTTAATAAGTGGCGTTAATTCGAACGCATGTCTTTGCCCATTTTATACCGAACCATCGTTTAAACTAAAACTTTCTTAATATAAGTTAGCCTATAACGTTAAATTACTCGATGTTGTTTTGTTTGCCGATGCACTCGCGCAGGGGGTCATTAAACCGATATTTGCGCCAGTTTCAAGGTAATCCTCGAACGTAAACGCGACGCTATAGACGAAATTATATCAAATAGTTTCTTTCATTTTATACCAGCGCAGATATCGTATTTACATTTTAAAATCCGACATCGTGCGTAGAAACTTTCAACTTCCTCAGTCGTATCGAGTGAAATTCTATACCCGAATTCGAAAGAGCTTAGCTCGTTATGAAATCATTTCGCGAAATTTTTTTCACGACATCAAAGCTAGGCGGATATGCGAATTATACGTAGCTGCAAAAAAAACCTAAAAGGAATAAGTAGTCTACTTCCAAATCAATTATTTTCTTTAACGCGAACCTTTTTTCGCACTTTTTTGAGTGCCTTTTTTGCCCCGAAAGATAATTCGCTCGGAGTCTTTTCATCTGACGAATGGGTTTTAAGAATTTCATCGTATTGTTGTCGATGTAGTATGCGAGACGAATTCCAAGTAATATTTTTCGTATTATTCGCGCTTCGCTGAAATAGGTTTAAGAATGAGAAAATACCTGGTGATGAGTTCGACTCGAGTTGAAATTTTCGTTAAAATTTTAATGAAAATAGATATCGCAATTTTACAAGATTAAAAAATCTGTATAATTAACGATATTTCAACGCAGGTGACGAAGTTAGTAAATCATGGGAATTATTCTGTCAGAAGCAACCAACCCTTCGGAGTAATACGTGCAACGTATCTATCTCTATACAAATGGCAATATATTACTCGATACGACCGCAATGCTGCAGTTTCAACTTGGTGGATAGATTTTGCATAGAATTTGCATTTCGATTATTCCAGCGCAGAATCCTAACACGGTTGTTTTTCATTTTAAATTTTAAAATGACAAACTAAGGGGAAAACGTGTGAAAACTCGTTTGAATTTTTTTTCGTATTTTTTTTTGAAACCAAAAAATTGATCAAAAATTGGTTGGGTCCAATCTGACTCTACAGATAGGAAATTTAACGCTCTACAATTTAGGTTCTATTTTTTTCATAAAACTCCTTATTTGTTCAGAGAATTAACTCAAGTGTAAAAATTTATCAAAAAGTGTAAAACAAATTTTCAACAAAAAATTCAAAATGTGAAAATTTTGACATGATGAACAAAAACTGAAATTAGATTCGAACTCAGAACTAAAAAGTAGATCAAGAATCACCGTATTATATGGGAAGGGGGGGGGGTGATCCACATAACGCGATGCTAAATTCTTACGTTCAAATTTTCCACGCCAGATTTGAAATCTTAATTTTGAGACCAAAAATTTTTACGATCACTGACATAATAACATTCTGTTGGACTTTAAAAAACGCGGTAAAAATTTAGATATTTCAATGCATGCATTGACTAATTTTTGTTAGACTTTTGAAAACGGGGAAATTTTTGTGAATTGATAAAAGGACATACGATAAAATATCGAAAAGTTATTTAAAAAATCAAAATTATGGATATTTATTACTCATTTCAGTTTTTTCTCTTTTTTTAGTTGCTACGCAATTTTAATAAATGAGGGATGATAATCATAAAATTTGATTCCTATTCCTGTAATTTTTCAATAATATTTTGTCAGTCATTTCTTCAGAAAGTTTGAAAATAAAAAATTGTCTAAGTAAGTGTTTGATATTCTAAGGAAAAAAAACAGAGTTGTCATGTAAAAAGTAAAATAATGTAGAATACAAACTAAACTGAAGTGAAGAAACTGGAACTGAAACGTTGATACTTCGATACATCGATACATCGATACATCGATACCTTATACCTAAAAGCTGAAAACTGAAGCAAAACAAATCAACTTGCACGAAACCAAAACAGAACAAAAAAATTCATTTTTGTTCGAAAAAAACACACCAGAGCGATTCATTTCTTTTCAAAATGATCTGATCTTGAATAGAACAGAACAAATAGACGTTCTGTTCTACCAGCCCTATACAGGGTGTCCGGTAAGTGGTCTGCCATACTTCATTTTTGGATATAACCGGGTACCACTAATGAAAAAAAACGTTAGATGAACAAGTTGCATATCTTGAAAATTGAAGAGGCAAATTATGTTTTTTAAAAAATCACGTAATTTTTTTTTCAACCATGGGAATGGATAGTATGTACTTTGAAAAATGAATAAATTTTCATTACCTATATGAATTTTTGCATAACTTGAAAATTGAAGGGGCTACAAAAAATTTTGTTCCAAAAAAGTTCTAAAAAATTAACTGATTTAAAGGAATGGATACTATGTTGAAAAATGAGCAAATTTTGTTCCACAGACTTTTTGCCTAACATGAAAAATGAAGGGGCTACGAGTCATTCAAAATAAGTGGACTTCAAAATTTTTTCGCAATTTTGGATGACCCTTAGCCCCTTTATTTTTCATGTTAGGCAAAAAGTCTGTAGAACAAAATTTGCTCATTTTTCAACATACTATTCATTCACTTGACCAGTTAATTTTTTTAGAACTTTTTTGGAACAAAATTTTTTGTAGCCCCTTCAATTTTCAAGTTATGTAAAAAATTCATATACTTAATGAAAATTGATTCAGTTTTTAAAGTAATAACCATTCCCATGATTGAAAAAAAAATTACGTGATTTTATAAAAAACATAATTTGCCCCTTCAATTTTCAAAATATGCAACTTGTTCATCTAACTTTTTTTTGTGGTACCCGGTTATATCCAAAAATGAAGTATGGCAGACCACTTACGGGACACCCGGTAGAAAACACAGTGAGAACAGAAAATAAAAATTCATATAGGCAGTAGCCAATCAGAAAAGCTTTTCAAATTATTCTACATTTTTACATATTTTACTCTCTCATTTCTGAATCAGTGGAATTTATCAAAAATTACTGAAAAACAGTCAGAATTGCAGCACAGTAATAAATCAGTGAAAATTTTTGACTAAAAGCAAGTCAGTGAAAGAAAATCACTGGAAATTAGTGAAAATTCACTGAAAAATCAGTGATATTTATGAAATTTACTGAAAAATTTGTGCAATTCTTTGAATATCATTTCATATGTTGAACATTATATTTTACATTTCGTGTAAAAATGTAGAATATGCAAAATTAAAAATGTACTCTCTCATTCCGAATCAGCGAAAAATCACTGACAAACAGCCAGAATTGCAGGACAGGAAAAATCAGTGAAATTCACTGATTTTCAGCAATTTTTCACTGATTAATCGTGAAAAAAAGTTATCAATAGGGCGTTTACTGGTTTTGAAATTGCCGAGCAGTGCCTGTCGTTTTACCGGTTCTACGGTGGTGGTGGGGCAAGACGGGATCCATCTCACTGAGGGAGTGACGTCAGATGACGTCAAAAGTAAACGCCCTAATTGAAAAATAGATATCTGACATTTTAATAAATATTTTGAAAATATATGTGACACCGCGCGAAGAAAGGATGTTAGTGTCCAAAAAAATATATTTTCATTTTTTTTTAAATGCCTATTCAGGATTTAAAACGCTTTTGCTCTAAAGCAAAATTTGTCTCATTTTTTTCTCAATTTTTGAGGTAATAATTTGTAAGGGTTGGATAGTGAAAAGCAAATTTTTTGTTGTTGGGAAAAATGGGAGAGGGGTCGATTTTTCAAAATTGTGTAGTAAAATGCCATTGGTTGGACTTATTCTTTATTCATATGAAGTACAAAAAATCAACTGGGACAGCTAAAATTTTGGTTAGAAGAGTTTTGGAACATTTGATTTCCATAAATTCTCATTTCCAATCAAATCAGAGGCAAGCAAACAAAAATTGCTCCCATATTAGATGTTTAAAGTGTCTACCAGTGATACAAGTCATCAACATTTTTTTTTTCAAATGAGTAATTCAAAAAATCTTCAATTCTTTTCTTATTCGCTGGGGGAATTTTTTTATACTCTTGATCCATTATGAATATTTATTTGTTCTCAAAGCAGTAATATTGATTTTGATCTTGAAAAAAATCCTTGAAAAATGTCATAAAAATCCAGGAGGTCGATCTAAAAAGCTGAACTCTTTCGTGTTTAAAAATTGGAGAAAAATTAAAAAATTATGCGAAAAATTGTTTGAAAATTTTACTCGATATTCTCAAAAAATACTCCGAACGAAAATCCTCTTCCATAAAATCATAAACTCGTATCAACAAATTACCACGATAGCAAATACGAGTAACACTCGCTCTTTCCTCATCAGCACATCAATCACCTAAAATTCGTTCCAATTGAAAATATCTCGATATCATTCTCAACACCTTTATTTTCCATCAATGGAAAAAAAAACTAAAACGAGGAAAAAAGGTCGTCTACATCGTACAAATAAATATACAAAGTGTTCACTTCAGCTAACGACCTAACAAACCTTTCGCAAACAGAATTCACCGACGAAATTAAAACACAGCTCAAGAGAAAAAAAAACGATACCGATGTAATTACTTTTGGAAATACTTTGATCATTTTTTTTTTTTCGTTGTAAATGTGCGAATCGACAAACCCCAGGAAAAAGGTTGTTTACATTTTCCGTCTGTTACAAGTTCTTCCTTTGCTTTGTCATGGTAAACGACACGTACTGTAGTTAAATAATTCCGCGATAAAGGCTGCGCAGCTAGAGCGATCGCAGAGACGAGCAGAGTACGTGATATGCGGTGATACACATCGTTCAAACATACCTAGCATATGTCAAAACTATGCTGCGAGTATTACCAAGTACGTGAGATAGTTGGCAAAATTAATCCGAATATTTTAATTGGCATTCGGTATAGTTTACGCGTTCGTAACCAGGATTACAAATTAATGTTTAGTATAATCTCTAATGTTTATTTTACAGGCTATATTGTTTTCGTATAAGTACCCAGATATTTATACATATGGGCGACGTAAAAACAAAAATTTCGTTAAATCGTAATTATACCTTACTGCGGCATGTTTGCCAAACTGCCTATACCAGGAACTCAACTCAAGATATTACGCTATAATTCCTTTATTAAGACTCCCAATTCGAATTTATCGCCAAAGAAACAATCAACGTGATAAAGCTTTATACTCGTACTTACGTTAGCTCTCTTCCTCGTACCGGGCTGAGTGATAAGGTTTCTGCATTCGAAACAATACGCTACAGTAATGCTCCGCAGCACCATTCAAAGGTAGTTTGATGACCAACAGCGCGTTATATCTCCTTTGGGATTTACTACGAATTTGTTTTACTGTTTAACTTCTCGAGTAGGCTGCGAAAGCCGGTTCCAAACTTTTTCTTTCGTTGTGCCTGGCGTTGCATCAGAGTCGTATGCAGAGTTAATTTCAGAATATAAATCTTCCTTCGTGAATGACATGCTGAACTTGCGAATAAAATGTTAATGCATCCGAATGCGATTTGATAATGCGTTGCTTTAATATGCACCTTAACCAAAGGTGTGTAGCGGATATGGCGGTGAAAATTCAAACTTTTAAGTGCTCTTAAGTGCCTCGTGTACTTATTGACGGATATAACCTGCGAATTCTTGTACGTATATCGAGTCATCGTTATTTTTCCTACTTTCTTGGAGAATATAAGGGGATTTTGTACATTGTCATTCCGGTTCCGGGGTCAATATCGTATAGGCAACTATTATTACATTTTGCTTTTTTCGCTTATAAAATTCGGCGATAAATGCATTTTTGCTTTTATTCCATTTGGAATTAAACTTTCACGTGAAATTATTTAATTTTCATTTATAAAACAGGATGTCTAACAAGTCCTTCCGGTCCTTATATTGGCTGAAGGGTCCTTCCGGTCCTTCCGAAGTCCTTATATTGAGTAAAAAGTCCTTCCCATTTCAAATTTTGAGACTCGCCCGCCAAAAGCTAAAATAAATCAGTAATATTTGAAATGTCGCTAGTGGTAACTTTGTGTGAGATGATGAAAGATGATATGGGTGCCTGAAAAAAGTTCAGCTTTTGAATGCTCTTTTCTCCAAAAAATTTCGCCCTCGTTTCGCTCGGGCTCAGTAAATTTACACAATTTTATTTTGTATGAAACTTCTTCCTTTCCCAGCCCAGGCAATTAATATTTTCAAGTGAAAAAACTGTCCTCCTCACTTATCAAAGGAGGTAACGATCTCGATTGGAATTTTCAAAAATGTTTTGATTTTTTGGAAGGAAACCAGGAACGGGTCCATAGATATTGTTTTTTTTGAAAGTCTAAACAAAGCGCGGAAAAAAGCACAAATTTTACCTAATGAAGAAATTTTTAGATTCTGGATACTCTTTTTTTCAAAAATTTTCGCCTTCACTTCGCTTAGGCTCAGTGAATTTACTTTTTTTTCGAAATCATGGTAAAAACTCTTCTCTTCCATCTCAAGCAATGAAATATTTTGAAACAGAAAAAATTTGTCCTCCTAAAATGAGTTTGGATTTTTTTGGTGGGGGGGGGGGGGTGTACAATATTAATTTTTAAAAGGTCATGCTGAAAGTCTTTCCAAGGTCCTTCTCAAGTCCTTTTGGGGTTTGAGATTTTGTTAGACACCCTGTTAAATAAAATTGTCCAATTTCTACAGAAATTTATTTCATTTTTCATGTAAATGTGCTTAATTGGTGACTTTTTCGCCCTTGGACACTTTTCGTCACAATTTTCTCCAAAATCAAAAAATCACTTTTATAAATTGTCGCTGGGATGAAAAATGAAAGAGTGAAATCACAAAAACATAAATTGAAGACCTCACGGGAAGAACGGGTTAACTGAAATTTTATAAATTTTTCAGGAGAACGTTTTAAAGATAATGTTTAAGTGGAACTGAATAAAAATGGATTTTCAAGTTTCGTTTTGATTTTATTACTTTCAAAATGTCAATTAGAATCATTTTATATCGGCAAATATTGCTCAAAAGTTTTTTAAAAGCTTCAAAGTCACTCAACACACAATGTGTTTGAACAACATTCTGAGAAGTTAACCCGTTCTTTCCGTGTAAGTGCCTCAATTAACCCGTTCTTTCTGTAAAGTGACACAGTTAACCCGTTCTTTTCGTGTTTTCTTGAAATTTCCATATTTTTTCTCTGAAATTAATCAGTTTTTTCCACCTATGAGTTATCTTTTGTTAAATTATGATTTTTTTTTTCATGTTCACAACAATAAATCAACTATTTAAAAAACAAAAATCAGCTTTTTGCACATTTTTTTCTTTGTTTAGAGTAGTTAACCCGTTCTTTCCGTGTTTTTAATTTCTTGAAAATTCTTTTTTGCTTTTATTGACAAAATTTGAAAAGTTGGACATTTTTCATATAAACCACATAAAAGTACATGGTTTATTGTACACAATGGCACAAAAAAGTCATTTTTGAAAAAACCCTCAATTAACCCGTTCTTCCCGTGAGGTCTTCAATTGGATTACTCTCAAACAACCTTAATGTTGGAGAAAAGGAAAATCGTTTTAGCATTTATTTGGGATCTTTTGGCCTAAAATTTTGGCCCTTTCTCCGTTCGCACTCAAATTAATTTCTGAAAAATGGACATAATAAAATCCTGGAAATTGAAGAATTGTCATTATGAAATACTTATAATTTATTTGTTGAACTATTTACTACCTACTTTTGAAATTATGGTACAAAATTTTTAAAAAGTTTTTAATGTTGGTATTTTTTCTAGTTTTGAATGATTTTTTGATTTTACTTTTTTTAATTCGTAGAAAATTATGTAGTTTCTCCCTAATTTTTCAACAAGAAGTAAAATTTTTAAAGAATTGTTCCATTTTTTTTCTTGTGAACATTTTTTCGTTCTTTTTTGGAATATCTCGTTTCAGTTTTTTTTTTTTTTTTTTTTTTTAAATTTAAAATATCGGCCAATTTTTGGAAAAAAACTCAAGTTTTGAATAAAGATTGTTCAATGTTCATCTCGAAAAAATGTCTTCCATGTTTTAAAACATTTCTTACGTTTTGAAAATTCGCCATAGTTTTTGAAAATTGGCCAGTTCTTGTGGAAATTGTTCATGTTTTGGTAAATCATACAATTTCTGGAAAATCATCCTATATTTAAAAAATTGGTGAAGTCTTGGACAAGTTTACTAATTTTTCGGACACTTGTCCAAGTTGTAAAAAATCCCTCAAAATTAAAAACACTTCATGTTTATGGAAAACTTTGTTTGATTTTTGAAAAATCGTCGGTAATTTAAAAATATTTTCAAGTAAATATTTGCGAAATTTTTTTTTAGAAAATATTCCATGCTTTTTTAAATTTGAGGAAAATTGAGTGTCGTTCAATATTCAATTTTCCAAAAACTATTCAGTTTTTTTTAGAATTGCCCATTTTTTGGAAAAAATGTGCAATTTTTGTGAAATTATGGTATTTTTTGACAATCATTTTAGTTTTGGAAGAATCACTCATTTTGAAAAATTTGTCCAAGTTTTGGAAAATACTTCAATTTTTGGAAAATCGTTCAGATTGCAAAAAAAATCACCGTAGTTTGAAAAAATCGTCCAATTTTCGGAGAACTTTTCAATTTTTAGAAAATTGCCAATGTTTTGGAAAAATTTCCAGTTCTTGTAAAGTCATTCCAGCCTTTGAATAATGAATGTCAGAGTGGGGATTTTTGGTCACTTTTTTGGTGAAATTAGGTCATAAGATCACTTTCTTGGGATCAATCTGATTGGGTCCGAAGAAAATAGTTGAATTGTTCAATTATTTATGTAAAATTGTTCAACATGTGATGATGAGCGATGTTTAGTTGAATGTGACATGATTTGGTAGAATTACATTTTATTTTGCCAATCGAGGATAAATTATCACCAAAAATTCTGAAATATTTTGTATTGCCAAAATTCGTTGGTAGTTCTTTAATTCGAAACTGGAAATACGTTGATAATCTAGTTTTTCGCGGTTTGTTTTGATAAATTTTGCTCCTGGCGCAGAACTTTCAAACCAACTTTTGACAATTGGTACATGGACACGAAATACACAAAGCTCTCACTCTTTCTTTTTTCTCATGTCCTCTCTTCCCCTATCATCTGCAATTACCTCTCTCCCTGGTCTTAGCTCCCTCCAAAAAAGAAATTTGTCAAAATTTTTGATTTCGAATTTCCAGCTGTCCTAAAATTAGTGAAATTTGCAGTTGAAAATTTTCATTCATTATTTTCAATTTTTTTTACTGCATCTTTAAAAATAATTTCTTCAAAGGAATTTTTGTCATCTGCCTTTAGCCAAAGGCTACCATCATATAAAATTGTAAAATTTCTATCAATATTAATTTTTTAGGAAAAGGAGTAAAGTTTGTTCACCTCATATTCTTTGTGAATCTAATGCAACCGAACATAACCCTCGTAGGCACACTTATTATTCGTAAAAAAATAAAAAATTCACCTTTACCATATCAAATTATACTCTCGAGTTTTCAAAAACCCATTACCTTCATATAAGGCTGTCTAAAGCGATAAGACAAAATAGGCTTATGAAAAATCACGCTTCGAACAAAACTCTTAAATCTCGTTAACTTTTCGTCATTATTTCGAACAAAATGCTCCGGTTTGGTAGAAAAATAAAAAAGTTGAAAACTTCAAAAAGAAACATACACGGTCGACTCGCCTTGGCGAAAAATTATTCTTATTTTATACGTAGGCATACGACCGACGTAACGTACGAGACGAAACAATCATTAGATTTTGCTTCTTTTTTCTTTCTCCTTCCGCGAGTAAATTACACAGCATAATACCATCATTCATCACGAAGGGACCGTGTTTTAAATACGGGAAATTAAGCGGTAACTTTGAAAATTAATCACGACTGCCGGTTACCGAACGTAAATACTCGCGTGGTATAAGTATTTTCCCCACTCGATAAAATTTCATAAAAAGAATACCAGGCGAATGTGGAGGAAAAGTTGAGAGTGAAAAAGAAAAACAATGAACGTATAAATTGCGAATGTTGTCGCGTAAAACATTTCGATTTGTTAACAAGAAAAGCATACAGTATGAACGAGGCGAAACCGTATGGAAAATCTTGCTTTTTTGAAAAAGACTACAGCCCCATAAAAGTAATCCTTTATATACGTAAACTCGTGTACGTACGATAAAAGAAAACACGAGGAGGTAAAACGTTAATGGTTTCGTGGAAATTATACGTCATATAAACATGATACCTGCCGAGGAAAAACACAGAGAATTTGAAATGAAGTGAAAATTTTGTAAACTACGTAGATACGTACACGTAGACTGAATTTGTACGCCAACTTTGACGTATACGTACAACTCGAAAGATGAGTTGATGTCACCTGTGGTATAATTTCAAACAATAGTTAGCAGCTTATTCGACTCGTGCATTAACGCGATACAATGATTTTAAATTAGGAAATCCATTATTATAGAGTCGAGTAAACTAGATGAAGAAATTTACCATTATGTGTTGTGATTTTCTATGGCGAATTTCGGAGCGAGGAAAAAAACTTGTGCTAGGAGAAATTGTACCTCCACCTCGACGCGACGTATCCGTGTTAATAATAAACCTAGGGTGCATAAAATTGTCTTCTGTAACATAGTTTGACACTCGAACTTTGTCGGCCTTTTTATACTTAAACTACGGCTAGGTTGTTTTCGTTACCGGTACGATAACAATGAAAAGTGCATAAGATAAACATCGCTCGAGTTGGCGGATCCAAAACGTAAATATTTTTATACGTATCTTGATTAAAAGGGATTATGAATCTTGAACTCGCGAAAGGGTTCTTTTCATTGTATTCAACACCATAGTGTATGGTAAATGGTTCGCACGAACCTGAGGCGGTTTCAAATTAAAATCTAGATTTTTTGCTCTGGTAGCCGAGTTTTTGTTAGTGTTGCATTTCCATGTATTATTTTTTTCAAAAGTTTGTTCAAATTGTCCCAGTTTCTAGGGAGAAAAATGTATTTTGAAAAACAAACGTGTCAAAACTTTCAAGTTTCAATAATTTATTGTGGAATGTGCAGCGGCAGATCTTCAATAATTACAAAATTTAGTCTGAGGAGAGGGCAAAAGAGGAATTTTGAAATTCATGGTGTCTACTGGCAAAAAAACGAGAAAACCTGAAAATAGTAAAAGTTTTAATGATTTTATTGTTAAAAGCAAGAATTTTCAACACTTTTCTATCCTTGAATTTTTTTAATCGAGACATAAAAAGAGGGTTCTTTGTTAGCAAATTTGAAAAAAAAAAAATTGTATAAAAATGACAAGTAAAATCTAGAAAATTGTTAAAGTGTAAATTTTTTAGATCCATCAGACACCATGAAATAACAAAATTCAACCTTGGAGGGGTACAGAAGAAATTTCGAAGTACCAAAATTCCAGGCTGGAGAGAGGTTCTTGGGAAATTTCAATGTACAAAATTCAGTTCTGGAATACAAGAAAAATGTTTATTTTCACCATCCAAATTTGGAGGGGTATGAGTGAATTTTTGAAATACGTACCGAAATTTTGCTCTAGAGAAGAATATTAGAGAATTTTTATTTCTCAAAATTCAGCCTTGGAGAATAATACGGGCATTCTACAAAAAAAATGGAAAAAATTGTTAACCAAGGTTTTTTTGCGGAAATGTGTTCAGTAGGGTCCCAGTAGTTACCACATAAAACCCAAGAGCCCCAAGTGTGGTGGAAAATTTTTTGGGGGTGAAACATCCCCCGAAATTGAGTTTTTCCTCATTATCTCTGAAAATATCAAGTTTGAGGGTAAAATAATCACAAATTCGGAATCTGCATCGAATTTCCGATCAGGTGATACCCTACACGACCCTTTTCAAGTGAAACATAAATCCTAAAGGGGGGGTTAAAAACTTTGAAATTTTAAAAATCTGGACTAAATTACTTCTGGTGAGTTAAAATTTGCATTCTAGTAATAATTTATCATGTAACAACGGTTGTCTATCAGTAAGTAACTGATTGCGATCATTTCTGGACACAATCGCACCCCTAGGAAGGGGGGTGGGACCGATTAATAGAATTGCAGCGTTCTTATTAGTGCAAAATGCAAACTCTGAATTTTTCAAAAATCGTGGATTTTAGTGAAAGGAGCCTGATAGTCGACATGGTGAAAAACAAGACCAAAACAAAATTTTAGAGAACGAGAGTCACTCAAAATTTGTCATAGGGGGTGCGGGGGTGGTCTTTTCAGGCTCCAGCTCCCCAACCTATGTGGTAAGGTTGAGCAAAGTTGACGTTCTTAGGGTCGATTTTATGTATTTCGACCTCCCTGAACACAAATATGTCATTACTTTCGAAATCTGATAACATTGAGTGCCCTAAATTTCAAATTGAACCCACCCTCCTATTTACCAAAATTTGTAAAAAATACCTGAAAAATACTGTTTTTTGTCCCTAAACCTCACACAACAGATCAAAATATTCAAAAAAAAAACTGAACAAAAATAGGGGAAATTGTGGCATCTCCTACTCCTCTTCTTGAAGACGTGTGAAGCTCGGTGGTGAGTCTATAGATCGGTGTTGACCTCTACTACCCGAATATCGTATTTAAAATTCGTTCCTGACCGTTGTGTGAGGTTTAGGGACAAAAAACAGTATTTTTCAGGTATTTTTTACAAATTTTGGTAAACAGGAGGGTGGGTTCAATTTGAAATTTAGGGCACTCAATGTTATCAGATTTCGAAAGTAATGACATATTTGTGTTCAGGGAGGTCGAAATACATAAAATCGACCCTAAGAACGTCAACTTTGCTCAACCTTACCACATAGGTTGGGGAGCTGGAGCCTGAAAAGACCACCCCCGCACCCCCTATGACAAATTTTGAGTGACTCTCGTTCTCTAAAATTTTGTTTTGGTCTTGTTTTTCACCATGTCGACTATCAGGCTCCTTTCACTAAAATCCACGATTTTTGAAAAATTCAGAGTTTGCATTTTGCACTAATAAGAACGCTGCAATTCTATTAATCGGTCCCACCCCCTTCCTAGGGGTGCGATTGTGTCCAGAAATGATCGCAATCAGTTACTTACTGATAGACAACCGTTGTTACATGATAAATTATTACTAGAATGCAAATTTTAACTCACCAGAAGTAATTTAGTCCAGATTTTTAAAATTTCAAAGTTTTTAACCCCCCCTTTAGGATTTATGTTTCACTTGAAAAGGGTCGTGTAGGGTATCACCTGATCGGAAATTCGATGCAGATTCCGAATTTGTGATTATTTTACCCTCAAACTTGATATTTTCAGAGATAATGAGGAAAAACTCAATTTCGGGGGATGTTTCACCCCCAAAAAATTTTCCACCACACTTGGGGCTCTTGGGTTTTTATGTGGTAACTACTGGGACCCTACTGAACACATTTCCGCAAAAAAACCTTGGTTAACATTTTTTTCCATTTTCGCCCTATTTGAAACCTAATTTGCCTGGACTAGAAGGGCACAGGAAACATTTTGAAATACTAACATTTTAGCTTTGAAGAGGGGTACAGGAGAAATTTAAATCAACAAAATTCAAGATTTTTTGTAATTAACAAAAATCAGTTCCGGAAGGGGGGGGGGGGGTACGTGGGGGGGGGGGGGAAATCTTGAATATCCGTAATTCAACCCTGAAGGAGGTAGCAGAGAAAATGTTAGGAGTCGCCGGAGAAATTCAAATTACCAAATTACCAAATTACCAAAATCAGACCTGTAGAGTGATATAGGTGAATTTTTAATTACCAACCATTGGATCATTTGTCTTTACAAAACTGGAATCGCTGGAACCACTGGAAC
Source organism: Pseudococcus viburni (assembly GCA_033439095.1). Classification (NCBI taxonomy): domain Eukaryota; kingdom Metazoa; phylum Arthropoda; class Insecta; order Hemiptera; family Pseudococcidae; genus Pseudococcus; species Pseudococcus viburni. Next base: position 100,513 of record JAVBJF010000461.1, read on the forward strand.
ACTAGAACATACTCTTTTATTTATGAATCAGTGAAATTTATCAAAAAACACTGAAAAACAGTCAGATTTGCAGCATAGTAATAAATCAGTAATTTTTTTTCACTGAAAGCAAGTCAGTGAAAGAAAATCACTGGAAATCAGTGAAAATTCACTAAAAACTCAGTGATATTAATGAAATTCATTGAAAAATCTGTGAAATTCCTTTGAATAATCAGTGAAAAATTACTGGAAATCAGTGAATTTCGCTGGTTTTTCCTGTGCTGCGATTCTGACTATTTATCAGTGACTTTTCACTGATTCGGAATGAGAGAGTAGGAGGAAAATTTTAAATATCAGAAATGCAGCTTTGTGGGGTGAACATGAAAGACTTCGAAGTAGCAAAATCCAGCACTGGAGGAGATTACAAAAGAAATGTTTGAATGCCAAAATTCCAGGCTGGTGGGGGAGGGGGGTACAGGAAAAATTTCAATTTTTACAATTTAGTCCGAGGAGTACAGTACTCTCTCAATTATAAATCAGTGAAAAAAATCGAAAATCACTGAGAAACAGTCAGAATTGCAGCACAAGAGAAAATCAGTGAAATTTTTTTTACTGAAAACAAATAAGTGAGAAAAATCACTGAAAATTCACTAATGAAATTTGCTGAAAAATCAGTGAAAATCTTTGAAAAATCAGCGAAAATTCGCTAAAAATCAGTGAATTTTGTTGATTTTTCCTGTGCTGCAATTCTGACTATTTATCAGTGACTTTTCACTGATTTAGAATGAAAGAGTAGGTTTTTTAAAATTTCAAAATCTACCCCTGTAGGGACTGGAAAGGTACAGTAAAAATTTAATTTTCCACAATTCTGGTTTGGAGGGGTATAAAACTCACAAAATAACACTGAAAATGGTATATTTTGAGTACCTTGTCCCCCAGAAGACGGAGGAAGTGAAAAATCGCAACAAAAGATCTTTGGAGGTGAAATGAACCTTTATCATAGCTTTTTGGATGGAAATTTTCCCGAAAATAATTTATCTTTAATACTTTGAAAAAGTGAAAAACACAGGAAAAGAAAATGGAAATTTTCAAAAGCCTTCAAAACGGGCCGAGGGTAAAAAATTGGTACAAATGGTTTTAATGGATAAAAATATGTATGCTGCGGTCATTCTCAGGAAAGTTTGCTCAAAAATTATTTTTCTATATTTTTCAAGCTGAATTGGAAATTCACGAAAAAAAGTGTGACTTTTCAACTCCTTTTTCTCCCATAAAAAGAGGAACGGAGTCAAAATTCACCAACAATGACTTTTTTGAGCTTAAAAATTTATAAGTTCTTAGACTCTACTCGAAAAAATTTTTCTGTTTTTTTTTTTTTATTTTTCAGAATCAGTTTATGGGTAGATTTCAAGGTCCGGTGGCGGGGGGGGGGGGATAAATGCGTTCATGTAGGGTGAAATTTTCACATTATCGTTTTGAGGTATAGAATAGACAAAATTTTTGTGCCCCATTCAATTTTCTAAAAAAGTTGCGAAATGATCTCTCAAAATGGTGACCATCTATGAGAAGCGCGTGGAAATTTTCGTGAGAATTTCTACAATTTTTGACCTATTTTTTCAGAGATTTTGCTTTTTATCGATTTCTTTGTCACGATCTCAAATACTCTATCATGTGGATCAATTTGCCATTCATTCGAACGACGACGATTACGTCATCAATCTAAATTTTCGAACAATCTTTTATAGGTACATTTATGTACAATTTAACGCATCACATCAGCAAAGTCAAAAATGTAAATAATTCCGAGCTCAACAGCTTCATTCAAACATACTCATGATAATTCGCGCTCATACAAAAGATACAGAATTAAAACTCTCGCAGGAGCCATTCAGCATGATTAGTACATAAAGTTAAGTATAACAATTAGAATTTCAACACGACATTCGTTCCAGCATATTAACTGCATCGGCCATTTTAAGCAGCAGTTCACCTTTCATTAATCCCGGCACTGGCGCTAACGCACCCGAGAAAACCCCTATACTCATACAATAGAAAATCTTGACGCCATAAATTGCCTTAGTACATATCCGATGGCCATTTCCACACTAAAAACCGCACCAAAAACTTTACAAATTTTTCACCTCAACTTATTCTCGCTAAGACATCGTATATCATACATATTTTTTTACACGCCGGCCAACCGCCAAGGAAAAAAAAGCAGAACGGTTGAATGCTGCGGTGGATGCATTATCGATGTAGCACGGACAATACCGGCTTTCAGGCTGCTTTTTATTTTCCCCTTATTTTTATTGCAAAAACGTGCCATTGGTTTTGCGCTCAGCAAGGAAAACGAAAGCAAGTTTTCCGCATACAGCACGCAAATACCTGCCGAGAAAATACCTTCGAGGTGTTTAAAACGAGAACGTTCTCTGGTGTGTTTTTTTCCCTCTCTCGAGGAAGGCGGAAATAAGGAATATCGAGGGCCGTTTTACCTAACATCCTACGACCCGGTGAATAGCTAAGGTACAAATGGCTCCCAAGGGTTACCTATATACTATGTATATGTACTTTTCTGGTGATGCCGAATCCTGTACCGATGCACTGCTGCGTCCCAGTCTACTGCGTGAAGGTGTACCGTGGATACGAATACGAGTTTAATTTATAGTACTTTGCACTTCTTATGCTTATACGTTAATACGGCAGGTTAAATATTGCATATGCGTTGTATTATATAAATGTTTCCCAAATCTGTATATTTGGCATAATTTCATAGCTGCTATGTATTGCGCTGTGTTAGGTATACGTGTTCGGCGCCTCGGCTTCGCATCGCGAAAAAGCTCGAAATACTGAAGGCAGAAATGAAAAGATGCAGTTAATGGCTTGATGATGCATAGTATAAGGATACGTGCTCGGCATCCGAACGACAAGTACTTTCCGGGTATTTTAAAATGACGTTAAGCAAAAGCGAATAAACTTTTGTTTAACATATGACGCTGACGCATGTATACAGTGTGTTTATCAAGTTCTGATCGATGCTCGTTTATTACTGGATGGCTGAGTTAATTTCGATTGAATTTGATTTTTAATGATGGGAAATATTGATGATAGTGCAAAAAAATGTAGGTTCTAGGTATAAGGTGTCCAAAAAGCTATGAAATATATTTTTTGTCGAAGAAATTGAATGAAAAGGGGATATTAGACTGTTTTTTTTTTTGAGAAATCAAAATTGCGTTGTGGGCTCCAGAAAAGCTGGAAATTATCATATTTGGTTACGTGTTCAAATTATGAATTTATTAGTCCTAAGTACTTAGGTTTTCATGAGAAATGTATTTTGAAACTGGTTCAGTATTTTCAACCAGTTAGTCAGTTATCGATAGTTTAATGAAAATTTAGACACACAAAAACAAGAGCACTAAGAACTAAGAGTGAGATTTGAAAATTTTCAAAAATTGGAAAAATTATTCCATTTTATCCGTAATAAATCTAGGGAGAAAGTAATTCAATATAATTATTACATTAATAATAAGTAAATCAGATTATTTACTCTTCACACCCGATTGCTTTGTTGCTATTGACTCCGAAAAAAATGAAAATTTTCCTCTTTCGCAAAAGAAGTATCCCAACCGAAAGTGAAATTTTGAATCGAAACTAAAATAAATCGAAAGTACGTCATAAAAGAACCTCACACTTGAAATTTCAAGTGCTAAAGTTCATCTCTCGAATTTTGGTGAATTTTAGAAATTTCAAAATCAACTCATCTTTCTGCCAAAATTTTTCACTTCCGATTTCCTCGAGCATATTTTCTTCCTCGTTTGCATAAAATTTTTTCATGTTTTGGAAAAAATTTTCTGAAAATTGATGACATTTTTCAAGTTTTAATCTTTCTTACGATGGCTGTAGAATTCACGACTTGACCATTGTTTTCTCCGAAAGGAATTTTCTGAGAGAGAGATCGAAATGATGTTGAAAAAACCAAAATTTGTGTGATAGAAAAATCAAAAAATTACGTGCCTAATTTTTGGTGGAATTTTTTAAAATACCTTACATAGGTAGATAGAAATATTATCGTGGAAGGATCCCATTTTCCCCTTTGGATTCTTGACTAACAAAAAGTGTAAAATAACTGGATTTTGTGCGCAAGAAATTGCAAAAAAAAGAACAAAAAGATGTGTCCCCAATCCCCATTCATTTTGACTGAAAATAATTATCTTCGATAGATGCATTTTTCTGGAAAACCCGGAAAATCGGGAAAGTCAGGGAATTTTAGTGGTCTGGAAAAGTCCTGGAAAAGTTGGGAAATTTTGAAATTTTCTCTGGAATTTTTTGAAAATCCGCAAAAAAATCATTTAGAAAAGTGTTTCTTTGTTTATTTTATTGTAAAATTTTCAAGAAATTTAACCCTCGCTCCGCTCGGCCCAAATTATTACATCTTTTGTCATAGGTATGTATGAGGGGAAAGTGGTGAATTTTCATCTTTTGAAAACCTTTTTTCGTAATAATTTTCGCCCTCGCTTCTCTCGGGCTCAACACGTTTTTGTGTTTCCATAAAATGATTTATATTTTATCTCCTCATTTTTTTGGGGGGGGGGGGGGGATAAAATATGAAGAAATTTTAGAATTTTCAACCCGGAAAAATTCGAATTTTCATTCGCTTGATTTGGTAGACACCTTGGCATAATTTATTTCGTTTTTCAAAACCTTATTTTATTGATTTGTTTTCAAAAATTAGTCAATTTTGCACAATAGGTACCTAATCAATTTGCATTCTGCAATGAGAAGTCAGTTTTACAGAAATTAACTTTTTTTATGAGCTTTTCTCCCGCGTTGGAAAATTTCAAAATTTTCTGGAGACTCCGAAACGTCTCAAAACACAAACAGGTTCCAATTGTTCTAAAGGTCTAAAATAGAATATCTACCAACTTTCAGCTCTTTACCTCAATGTGTGCGCTGTGGGCATATTTTTAATTTTTTCCAGAAAAAGTATTTCCCAAAAGATATGGATTTGAACTCAAAGTTACAAATTTCGAAAAATTCTGTTTTAATCGATTAAATACATCGCCTTTAAGGATTATTTGCGATTGTAGATGCTAAAGTTCATACAGACCATCTTTATGGGCTTTTCTCCAGCGCTGGAAAATCCCAAAAAAATTTGGAGGCTCCTGAATGTCTTAAAACTTTTTCAAATCAATTCAGGAGGTTGAAAATACAGTAGGGTACACACCAAATTTTAGATTTTTCTGTTGATTAGATCGAATTTTCGTATTTTGCGGAGAAATGAGGTACCAAATTATAAAATTTCAAAAATTCGCCAAAATTTGAGAAATGAACTTCGGCACCTCAAATTTTGGATGTGGGGTTCTTTTATGATGTACCTACTTCCGATTTATTTTTTAGGTTAAAATCATGATCGTATTCAACATCCATTCGTACAAAAGGGACAAAATTGAATACTTAAGGGGTCAAAATCCATCCCTAGCATTTCAACGCCTTAAGTGGTCATTGATTACTAACAAAAGCATTACTTAGGATAAAAATGGTGTTTATGAAACGGAAATAACGAAGTAATTACTTACCAAAGTTATACTTCCGCTTTTATTAGGGTTACTTTAGTAATACTTGAGTTAGTGTTGATTATGAAATGAAAAAATGAAAAAATGGGCCACTAACACTAAGCGAAGTAGTTAGTGATAAGTGATACTTAAAGTGACGATTATGAATTCGGCCCTTAGTTTTTCCTTTTTATTTGAATTTTTTTTCTGTAGGTAATAAATTCAAATTTTCAAATTTTTGTAGTGTGGGAGAGTTGGGTGGGCTCAAAAATTTTCAGAATTGAATTTGAATGTTTTTTTTGGCCCGAAGAGGAGCATCTAAAGATTTCGTAAAAAGTATCTAGTGATTTTGAAAAAAAATTGTTAGACCCCCATGCATTTTATATCATTCTTATGCAAAATTTCGAGATGCAAGTACATCACGTGAAAAATTACCACCCTCCTCCCTTTCACCCCTTGGTTTACGAATATTATATTTAAAAGGTTTGGAAAAATTTGAAAAATTGGTCTGGAACACCTGGAAAAGTCTGGGAAAATCATTTCTGAAATATAGTGGACACCCTGAATTTTTTTTACCCACCACTGACATATAATGACCTAAAATTTTTGTTGAACGACAAAAAAATTTGACGTTTCCATAACTTTTCAACATTTCGTCATATTATATTTCATTTTTAGTAGCAATTTTGAAATTTAGAGAAGAAGAAAAAAGCTATTATTTTATTCAATTATTCATTTTTTTCAACATTTTCATATACTTTTTCAATTTTTTTCTTATGTTTAAAAATATTTTCCTTTTTTTAAAACATATCCCTGATTTTTTAATTATTTTTTTCCCCATTTTTTCATAACTTTTCAATATTTTGTCATGCTTGTTTTTTAGTAATTTTGGAAATTGGAGAAGAAGACAAAAAAAAGGAATAAAGATCTTATATTTTAATCAACTTTTTTCTTTATTTCCAACTTTTTTTTATTACTTTTCCCTGTTTTTTTTTATTTTTGAAAATTTTTTCATTTTTTTCCAAACATACCCTAACGGATTTGCATATTTTAGTAGATATAATTTTTCTTCGACAATCGTTTCTAAACAACTTTCAAAAATATGACTATTATCGTAACTCTACTCATTTCTCCTTTTGACAGACTCGTGTTTTTTGACAAAAAAAAATATATAGTAGTTTTTATTATAAATGTCTTTGCTTTAAAATTTATTCGAAGATATCTGTGATCTAAGGGTTTTTTTGAAAGAGAAATGTGCGTTGATTTTCTCGAGGTATTAATAGAAATAGCTGTGAAAAAACCGTGATGACTGAATGTACCACGGTTGTTGTTACTTTCCGGACAGCGCGAAGCGTTGTAAGGAAAGTATTGTTTTCGGGTCGAAATTCGTTTTCGCCAATATTGAGTTTAGACAAAATCTGACTTTGTACAAGTTTGTTTTGACCATTTTCCAGGTGATGTTCCGTATGTATGTGTGTATGTGTGTATGTATGTATGTATGTATGTATGTATGTATGTATGTATGTGGGATAAAAAATGTCTGTGAACACGATTACGTCCGTCCTAATTTAAATATTTCGTTGAAATTTTAATAGGAGTTGGGGTTTGCAAAAAGGAAGGCTATGCCAAAATTTCAGATCGATAGGTTCACCAGAAATTTTTTTACGAGCGATTTAATCCAAAAATCTTTGAGTTTGGTCATTTGCCGCGTTACATTGCATGTAATCGTAATCTAAAACGCGATAACAATTATTTCTCTCCTTATCGATGGGAGGACGTATTTAGAGAGAACCAAATATATCTCGCGTCAGCATTTTTGCCTCTTTCTTTCAAGATAACGTATATTTTTCCTCAGCGAGCATATAATACACATAAAAGAGTAACCTAATTTTTTTCTTGGGCAAAATTTAGACAATTATGGTACCTAGGTAATACTTTCGTTTATTTTTCTTTCACACCTGTCCGGAAAGTTTGTGATGCTTGCATCACTGTTTATTTTTACTTTCCGGACAGCGCGAAGCGTTGTAAGGAAAGTATTGTTTTCGGGTCGAAATTCGTTTTCGCCAATATTGAGTTTAGACAAAATCTGATTTTGTACAAGTTTGTTTTGACCATTTTCCAGGTGATGTTCCGTATGTATGTATGTATGTATGTATGTATGTATGTATGTATGTATGTATGTATGTATGTATGTATGTATGTATGTATGTATGTGGGACAAAAAAGTGTCTGTGAACACGATTACGCCCGTCCTAATTGATATATTTCGTTGAAATTAAAATGGGAGTTGAGGTTTGAACAAAGGAAGGCTACGCCAAAATTTCAGATCGATAGGTTCAGTAGAAAAAATTTTACAAGCAATTTAATGCAAAAATCTTTGAGTTTGGTCATTTACCGCGTTACATTGCATGTAATCGTAATCTAAAACGCGATAATAATTCCTCTCCTTATCGATGGAGAAATGTATTTAGTGAGAAACATATGTATCCCGCGTCAGCATTTTTGTCTTTTTCTTTCAAGATAACTGATATTTTTTCCCGGCAAGCAATTAATGATAGGTACACGAAATTGATTTAGTTAATTTTTTTTTTCATGGGCAAAATTCAGACAAGTAGGTACCTACGTTTTTCGCTCGTTGATTTTTTTTACACCTGTCCGGAAAGTTTGTGATGCTTGCATCACTGTTTATTTTTTGAAAATTTACGCGTACAGATTTCTAATTTTACGTCAAAAATTTTGTTTAGTATTTTTTTTTTTAATATCGTTGTGTCCGAGTCGATTTGCAGACTCCAGCAAAAGCCTACTTTTCTCCAGCTCGCATTTAGTAAAAAAATACCAGAACTAGTCGGGATTTAACAAACACCCTACAATGTATAATTTTTCATGTACTTCGCATGTAGTTCTGTTCTTTTACACACGTGAATTGATGTACGTTTGTTCCTCTTGAAACTGTTACACTTTAAGAATCAGCGAGCCAGCGCTAGAACAGCGGTTATAATCTTTATTTTACACATTTCACGCTTCCGGATATATTCTTTTGACTAACTCGTTCAAAATTGTATTTCTATTCCGCGATGATGGAATTCTGACAACGTAGCGAAAAAAAATACTTACATTCGGCTGCGCCTGTGGCTCTCTAAGCCTTCTCGTAGATATTTCAAAAGCATACAAACACGTCACTTGCAATTGAAGAGCTTCAAAAGGAAATCATACTAAAAGAAAATAAATACCGTACAAAACAAAAACATCAACCAGTACACAACGATAAAAATCAAACATAGAAAAGCTTACAATCATGACAATAAGCGTTTCCTCTTTCCTCCTTCTCTATTCCTAGGCAGTCAAAACTTATCAATATCGCGGATGGTTTTTTTTCCTCTTGTATGTATAAAGCAGCGAAAATCAACTAAATCGATTTACTATATTCTCAACATCCACCCGGGGATTCAACTTTCCCCAAAAAAAAGTTCTTTTTCACTGTCACGCTACCGCATACTATAAAGGTTATCTTCGATTATCAAAATTCCATTCACCGTTACATTCGCTCCTATTCAGACTCTATTATCCGAACAAAAGTCACGTAAAGTAAAGTTGCAACTATACTTTATACTAACTGTGTTCGCATAAGTGAGTAAACTTTCCGAAGGTATTATATAAGCTGCTAATATAACACGCAGGGAGTCCGCTCGACGGCGTGAATTTAATATCGTTCATTTATACAAAACAAAGGATTAACGTGTATGTGCGATAGATATACAGTACGTCCAGAGAGTATATTACGCTTAGACGCCCTTTAAAACGCTACCAGCGTGTGTAATTTTATACGCGGTTACAAAAAATACATAGTACACCGAGTTGCCCAAAATGATGGACAAGTCGCCATGCTGTCTGGTAAATTCGCTAAAGCCGGATTATTTTTCAAATGATACAAAACCGTGTGTACAGTTTCCATGGTTACTGGTCTACCTATAGTGTACGAGTAAGTATGCTCTCGGATACTCGTCTAGGCTGCGATAAATTTGCTACGTACGGATGTACCTAAGACTGCACCGAAAACGATCAACTTTCATTAAGTAGGTGTAAATTTAAGATTTTCAGCGGCTGTGTTCTCGTGTTCTTTTGACTAATTTGGCTGTTTTAGACGCGTATGAAGAATTTGGTTTGAAATTTTTCAAGTAAGATTATTTGTAGGGGATTCCAAGAGGGTCCAGGAAGACTCTTCTGGTACTCCATCGTATTGATAGTGGGAAAAGATGAAATTCTTCTGATAGCAGGGGTTTTATATGAAGGACATGGAAATATTTTACGCTAGAATTGATATCTGAGGAGATATGAGTGATTGCTGGGTGTTTTCTGGAAGCATTTTGTTGATTGGAAGGATAGTACTTCAGTGATAAGGAGCGGACAAATTCTATAAATTGGTACCTTTCAAAATGATTCGTTGTTTTTATGAACCTCGTCTTTCTCCTACCGGTCGAGATGAATTTTTTAGGGGAACTCAAATGATACGAATTCTGTCCTCAAAAACCGATTTGTGAGTCGAAAAAGAAAGAAAATGATTATGTTTAGCCAATAACTTTTTTTATCTGAAATTTTTTCATCTCGTTCATTTTTCTTTATTTTCTATTGTAAAATATTGATGAATTTGTTAAAAAGAATTTGAGTAGGTCTGTAAAAATCAAAGTTGTTTCAATTTTTCGCAAGTGTGAAAGAAAAGGAGACACAATGCACCAGTTGAGAAAAAAAGGCGAGCATACCTCTCCTTAACGAAACTTCGACAGTAAAAAAAAATTGAAGTAATGATGGGTACCTAATTTTCAACGTAGAGTTCGATTTTTTCTGGTCCATTTTTCATTTCGCTTCCGGATGAGGGGGGGGGGAGCTCAAACGACAATGAAATTAAGAAAAAAAATTTTAAAAATCGAGATGGATGTTGAACTCTAGGTCATTTCCAACACAGAATTCAATTTTTTGGTCAATTGTTTTGTTTCTTTGGAAAGTTGGTACAACGATGAATTTCAAAAAAATTTAAAAAAATCAACATGGATATTGAAATCTGGGTCATTTTCAACACAGAATTTAATTTTTGGTTCATTTTTCATTTTTCTTTTTTGGAAAGTTGATATAACGATAAAATTAAAAAAAAAATGAAACAATAAAATATTAAGATGGATGTTGAAATCTGGGTCATTTTCAACACAGAATTCGATTTTTTGGTCAATTTTTCTTCTAACCCCCTGGGAAGATGGCATACCGATGAAATTTTGAAAAATACATCAAAAGTGGATTCGGGAGGGTCAACACTTAGATCCCGGTGCAATTAATATAAAGTTGAAAATTCATCAATTTTGGCCCCTCTCTACCCTAGAGAGCCTACTTTTGGATTCGGAATCGAAATAACATAACCTCAAAAATGGATTCAAAGAGTCAAAAAACATGGATTTTGATATCTCATACGATGAAATTTAAAAATTTTCAGTTTTCCTCCTACCGCGGCTGAAGCTGGTTTGAGTAATGAATTTTATGTTTTCAAAAATTGGAACTTACAAAAAGAAATTCAAAAAGTCATATTTTTGAAAGTTGTTTAGAAAAGATTGTCAAAGAAAAATTATATCTACTAAAATGTGCAAATCCGTTAGGGTATGTTTAGAAAAAAATGGAAATATTTTCAAAAATGAAAAAAAAAACAGAGAAAAGTAATGAAAAACGTTGAAAATAATGAAAAAAGTTGGTTAAAATATAAGATCTTTATTCCGGTAGAATAACTCTTATTTACGCTTAGTGATAAGTTTTTCTTTGTTATTGTCCATTTTAATTCCCTTCAACCCCTTCCCGGAAAGGGGTTTTATTTTTGTGAAGACGTATTTCCGATCAGATTTATCCCCCCTCACTCTCCCCGGATGGAGTTCAAATTCTAAAGAAATTAAAATTTCCTCAAAAATTGACAATTTTTTCATTTTACATTTTCAATGTACCTTGATAGTCTCTTTCATTGAGGAAAATCTTGAAAAAATGACGTTTTCTTTAATTTAGATATTGTGAGAAGATTATCTCAAATCTTAAAAAAATTTTTTAATGAATTTTTTGAAATTCGAAAAGCTTAAAATAGTTTTTTCTATTTTGAAACGGAAATGGCGCTAAGAAAATCTAGGTAATCTTTTTTGTTTCTTTCTACCGCATGAATATTATGAAAGAAGCCAAAATTTTGCTATCATTTCATGGAATAACGTTCTTGTGAGAGAACTGTAGAAGGAGAGTGGAGAGATTTTCATAGCCATTTCCTATAAAAATCTAAAATATTTTCAAAACCATTTCCTATTTTTAAAAAAAATTAACACTTTTTTACCTTAAGGTAAAAATCTTAGAACGTAAAAATTTCTCAGTTTTTAATGATTTTTTTAAAATGAAAATTTTAACAAACCTGAACTCTCCTTATTACTTTATGTATGAAAAGACTATGCAGTAAAATTGTTTGTTTGGGTAACCTTTCTCTCTCTCTAAAAAAAAAAAAAACAGTTTCGAAGGGTTAGAATAATAAATTTTGGGATTTTGAAAACTATAAATCTTTCATTTTTTATATTTTTTAGAAATTTGGAGCTCTCTTGGATACCCACTTTTTTCGGAGGGAAATGTTATCATTTTGTAAAAAGTATTGGTCAACGACATTTACCAATTTGAAAATATTTCAAATCTATTATAATAATTCCATTTACTTATCTCTCAAAAAAAATTGGCAATTGATGATTTGAAACATGAGTGAAAATTGGAATTTGGAAGTAACCAGAGAAAACAAAGAAAACCATTGGAGTAGCCAAAAAGCGAAAAAGTGATAGATATCCTCTTTCCACGAATTCTAAAATGTCCAAAGAAAAGCCAAATTTTACTTTTCTAGCATGGTTTTTTGAAAATTGTTCTCCCAAACCTACAAAAAAAATTATTTATAAATCAACACTAATGAGCAATTTTTTTTTTTTTTGTTTCAGGTGAGTTGAAAATAGAATTTTCATTGTTAAAATATTCAGTATAAATGAGTAAGTAAGTCAGTTTTCATGATTTTTGGAATAATCGTTTTTTAAAACTTAATTATTACCTATGCATAAATCAAAACAAGCAGGTAACTAGAAAATTCATTCGAAAAATATCCCAATTTTTTAATTATTTTATGCTACTGTTCATGGATTTTCAAAAAATGAAAAAATGAGGGGGGCTTGAATTGATGGAAGGGACTAGCCTGAACTTTACAAAAGAATTGTCTCGATCGTTCAGATCGTCTGGATTCGCTAGTAGTGTTGAAAATGACCATTTTTGGACCGAGCTTAAGACTGAAGCAAAATCACCAACTCATCCGGTTACCTCGAATATAATTTTCTACAGAAAGAGTCACGTAACCAGAAGCAAATTCCACATCTAAAACAAAAAGCACAAGCTTGGAAAAATACTATTTATCGCCTTAGCTTTCAGGCACTAAAATATTCAGCAAGAATCTACGAAATGACGTCATAACCCATGGTATACCCGTTCAAAGGATGACTTTAAATAATGACGCTCGACAGATCAAAACGTCACTCGGTCAGCCCTCCAAGACTGTGCTTTTCTTAAAATACATACGACCCTTCGAAACACCCTGTTATTTGTATAGAACGTTAACTTTTCTACCAAGTCGACATTTTGTAAATTACACCACACTTAATGTGATAGGATAGTTGTACTTGGTATTATTACAAATATCCTTTCCATCTCTTATTTCTTGTTGATTAAGTACCGAAATTAGGAAGAAATCTACCTTTTAACCGGACACATTAATAATACAAAACGCAGATGTTACGGTATAATCCCTAATTTTCTAGACACATCTGCGCAGGAGGGGTAAGAATAAACGGTCGAATCACAATTTCAACAACACCGTTCGAAAAACATTTATTATACCGAATAAAAAAAAATCAAAACTCGAGACGACCCCACACATAAAAACTAGGAATTTTGGTACTCGTTACAAATTACAAATAGTACATCTGTAGTACTAATTAGTTTGAAAATCTGTTCACAAACTCGCAGGTATACAGTGCCTATTTCAGGACTGTAATTTCAACCCTCTAAAAACGTATCAGAAATGTACAAACGTGGCAAAAATTTCGCAACATTAATTCCCATCTGGGTTGGTTGATTGTGCGTAGAGTTGGAGGAAAAAAAACCACCACACGTAGACATTCAAATGCTATCTTTTTTTAACTGTTCAAAATTTGTACTTCCGGGCGCCAGATTTGGGAAAGAAATCACTCATCGAGCTCTTCTTTTGCTCGCATATAGCAAAGTCGACTAGGCGAAAATTAAATTAACCATCGCGTCTCTCTCTCAACAAAACACGCATTAAAACGAATGAAAAAAATGAGCCGGAAAGGTCTCAAAATTCGCCAACAAATAAATCACAACGAGCCATCGCGCCGAGGCCCCTACACCAAGCAAACGCACCATTTTGCAATTTTCAATGGGGGGAGAATGCAACTAGCTCGGTATATTTCCGAAAGTTTTCCCTCGTCTTGCATCTCGACGCAGCGCCCATCTACGAGTTTATTCAAACGTGACCTGAAGACTAATGTAATTACGGATACTTTAAGAAAGACTGTTCGCACAGCTTTAAATCGCCCTTCGTTTCTCTTCTGTATACGTCGCCGCGGTCTTATTCAAAGGTTTTGTTACGTACGAGGGATTGCTAACATTTTTCAAGCTTCAGTTTCCATAATAAAACGAAAAAAAATTAAACTAAATTTATTTTCGAGTTTTATTGCCATATTTTTTCCACAGATCCGGTGACCGCTTATTAATGATGATTTAGGTGGAGAAATTTTTCTAGCATTTTTTCTACGTCTGCGTGGTTTTTTGTAGCTTTACATAATATCGTGCAATGGGTGAGCTTGAAAGATGAAATTCTGATAAATTATACCCTTTTGGAAACAGTTGTGAAAAAAATTGATACGATTTGTTCGAATCATACGTGACGATGGTTTTTGCGAAAAGGGGCAACGTGTATTTTCGTTTCAAATTTCACCTCCCTCGTTGTCCTCTTAACTACTCCCAAAAATTATTCAAACGCATTAAAAATTATCATTCTTTTAGAATAACATTAAAGTTGAAAACTTCAAATGCGATTATAACAGTAATAAAGGGAAATAAAAGGGAAGTAGACGTTTTAAAAGACGTCTTTAACAATTAAGTGAGACTAATCTGGGAGATTTCGCCAAGAAAAAAGTATAAATATTATTAATTTTGTAAAATTCGAAATAAGACGAGATTTCGGTGACAGATTCATCTTTCAATTACGATGAATTTTTCAGGGGTTGCAGTTTTTGAATAAAAAGCTGTTGAAAATGACAGTAAATTAGATCTGAAGATTTAGCTTTTAAATTATATGTAGTTATTTTTTGATGAAGAGGGAGAGGGGGGAGATATTGCTTTCTTTTTTGTAGAAATTTTGAAGCAAAAAGAAGTGCGATTCAATTATTTTTGAAAAAAATGAAAATGAAAATTAATTTTAAAATGTTCTCGTGTTGCATTTTGATAGAAAATTAAAATTATGTAGGTACATACTAAACATTTTTAAGACTTCCATCGATATTAAAATTTCAATTTAAATAGAAAAAAATTAATTTTTGAAAAAAGTTTTGAACCTTGGAGGACGAGAGCCAAATTTCAGGGGTGCCGAGAAACCTGAATTTTTGAGGGAAATTCCTCAAAAATATTTTGGGGATGTCCCCTTTCAGAAAATCATAATTCAACTCTGAAATTACCCCCAAAATCACAAAATATTAATGCATCGCTAAAATTACCCTCCCCCTCCCCCGATCGGAATTTTTCAAAAACTTCAACCTCGCTACGCTCGGCTTGGTTGTATTTTTCCTTCCATAATTTTAAAATAACCTAATTCCTATAAAAATAATTTTTTTCTTATTTTTCCTAAATGGTTTTAAAGATTGCCTTTTTATGATTTAGGGCCCAGGGGCAGGAGTAGAGCGAGGTGGAAAGAATAATTTTTTATGGAGATACACGAAAAAATTGGGAGGTAATTCCTCAGAAGCTTAGGGGATCTCGGCACTTCTGCCAAATTTGATTGTAAAAGTGGTACCAAAAAAATGACTGGAAAATATCCTTTAAAAGAAAATTATAAAATGATTCCAAGAACTTTTTTGAAGCCTCTGAATCCACTCTTAGGTGGATTTCAACCCTGAGATCGAAAATTGAAAATTTTTAATCGAACAGAGTACCTATGTAGTATGTAGCTATCAAAATTCATGTTTTTGTTTCCCTCCGGTCCATTTCTGATCTTTTTCCACGAAAAAAAATAACAAAAAGAAAGAGATGGAGTTTTCTCAAAATGTTTAAAATTTCGAACTGACTAGGTATGTAAATGTAATTTTTTGACTTTTTTAATCCATTTCTGAAGTGATTCTTGAGCCAAAATACCATAAATTTTATTTTCTGGGGTAATGTGATTTCAAAAATAGATTGAAAAGGAGAAGGAAATGGTTCAAAAATGGATTTTTCATAGCTTCTAAAATCTTTGAATTCTGCACCCAACCCAACTTTGCCCTACACAGGCTCGTACTGGGTTTTGACTCAAATTTTCTTCAGGAAAGGTGCTCAACATATCGAAATACATGCATTATTAAAAATTTAGTTCCAAATTCTTGAATATTTTGAGTCAAGCTCTACCCCTTCCTCCTTGTTCTTTTTTTCATCATCTTTAAGAAAAAGTCAGTCAACATCTCGTCCTCTTCTCAATATTTTTTCAGCTTGATTTTTTTCTCCTAAGTAATGAATTGACCCTTTCTCATAAAATTCTTGAAAATTTTGAGTAAAACTCTACCCTATCCCACTCTGGATTCTTTTTTAAAAAGTTCGATGAACGTGTTGCCTATCTTGAAAATTAAAGGGGAAAATGTTTCCAAAAAAATTCACGTAAATTTTTTTTCAATCATGGGAATGGATTGTACTTTGAAAACTGAACAAATTCTCTTCGTATCTACAAAAAAAAGACAGTGAACATCGCCTTCCAAAACACTAAACCAATCACAATATTTTTATTCTACAAGAGAAAGTAAGTCAAGGTTCCTTGCTTCCTCCTCAATATTTTTTTGGTCAGATTTTTTTCACCTGAATTCTGAAATATCGCATTCCCCTCGAAATTTTTGATATTTTTGAGTCAAGCTCAACCCCTCTCCCTTCCGCGGTTTCTTTTTATTGCATGAAAAAGTCAATGAACAACTCGTCTCCTCTTTGCAATATTTTCTGGGTCTGAATTAGAATTATGAATAGAACTCCTCTCCTCCCATCAACTTACCTTTCATTTAGAGCAGGCTTTTCTACCTGGCCCTGTTTTACGGATTTGCAGTGGGCGGTGAGCAATTTTTTTCTTTCAAAGTTCGCTTGATTTTGCACTCCAAATATTTTCAAACTAATTTTTTCCCTGTATAATTATTTTTTACACTTCAAAATTTTTTCATCGCAAATTTTTCAAATCCAAAATTTTTTGCTCAGAATTTTTCAAATTTTTACATTTTTTTAAACGTAAATTTTCAAACTCTAAATTTTTCAATGTAAATTTTTCAAACTTCTACATTTTTTCAACAAATTTTCAAACTTCAATATTTTTCATTTTTTCAACGTAAATTTTTCAAGTCTAAAATTTTTTCCTCAAAATTGTTCAAACTTCTACATTTTTTCAACGCAAATTTTCAAACTATGAATTTTTTTCCTGTAAATTTCTTAAGCTTCAAAACTTCTGAAACGTAAATCGGAGTCTTTTTCAGGAATATTCTGAAAAATACAATTGAAAATTATTTTTAACAACAACATCGAAAATAAAATAATGAAAAATCGATTTACGTAAAAGTGTTGAAGTTTGAAGAATTTTTAAGGAAGAATTTACAGGACAAAAATTCAGGATTTGAAAATTTACGATGAAAAAATTTAAAGTTCGAAAAATTTACAGTAAAAAATTCAGAATTTGAAAATTTAAGTTAAAAAAATTTTGAATTGTAAAAAATAGTTATACAGGAAAAAAACTAGTTTGAAAAAAATTCAGAGTGCAAAATCAAGCGGACTTTGAAAAAAAAACTGCTCACCACTCACTCCAAATCCGTAAAACAGGGCCAAGTGATTTACCTCAGAAAACGAAAAAAAAAAACCGATTAATTTTTAATGGAAAAAATCTTTAAAATTTGTTTGCTCCTTGATTTTTTTTTATATTTCCCTCAGTTTTGCCAATTGCAAACGAGAATTTAAAAAACCAAACTGTAATTTATTTCAATTTTCTCTCTAAAAATTTATCAATTGAAAAATAACCCTAAATAAATATTATATATTTCAAAAAGGTTTTTATTGAAGTTATGCAGCTCTAAAAAAACTTTTATTTTTGTTGAAATTATTTCTAAATTTTTTTCCAAACCTCACGAATATACAATCCAAAACACCATTTGAACGTAACAAGCTGCATTTCGCTCCGAAAACAATACAACATTGCAAAACGATTCGAAACACGATGGTACAGAGATCCACCACGAATAAAATTCAGACAGAAGTGAGCTGTCAGACTTAATTGACTTTCGGAGGTAACCACTCTTTCTCATTACGAATGCGGCTCTGTCAGACTTACTAACGCAGCAATCCACCCTAAAGTTGGACACGACCAGCAAAATATCTCAATGGACAGGAATGAGTCAGGCTAAACGTACCGTCTGTGGAAAAACCTTCTCTAACGAAGCTACGAAAAAAGGTTGTCATCAGTCGTGCTAACATACTCTTTTAAAATTTATTTCCATTATGGAACCCCCTCCCATCGCCAGCTTTGGGAAAAGGACATCTCCGAATGGGATCGAAAACGGTCTAATGATTAATTCATTAATTTCGAAACCAAAAATTGAACAGATTTTGGGTTCTGGACTGTACGACGTTTCCAATGCTCGATTACGATTTACGGATCGGTTTACAAAACTCCAGAGTTGTCTCTTGTCTGTATTTCTTGACATCTATTTCCGCCCATGTACCGTGGAAATTCCATTAAAAATAAACACTCTGTTTTATCGCTACATTCGTAGACAAATTGTTAACGTAACGCTGATTAACATCAACTCGCTGCCATGAAAGGGCAATACAGATCCATTTTTTTGAGTACCAATCATATAAAAATATGGGAAAGCAAAAAACAAAATGAGAATCCCTGTTCGATTCTTATTAGAAGTGTATAACGCGCCAAAAGGTTTTTTCTTGGTTAAATCGTCGAACCATATCATCCCCAAGGAATTTTCCATTTTGGTCTTTACGCTCGCACCTCGAAACTTCTATTACAACAGTCGTATTGTCTCCGCGTTAAAGTTTTATAGGAAATGGCTGCTTTTGATTTTTCCCATTTGCAGTACCGCAAGGACGTGAGTAGCCGAAATACACGAACCACTCGAATACAAGCTTAAAATTACCTACAGCCTCGTGTTCCGTGTAGATATTCCGTATACGCGAATATAAAGGATTTGTAACTCTAGTTTATATAGAGACGTATAAGAAACCAGTCGTAAACCCGAGTCATTTTTTTTTCTCTCGTGAAATCGCGTGTCATATCATTTCGAACCCGAAACGATCGGTAAAAGAGGATTATTTCTTACAAACAAGCCGTCCCAGCAACGTAAGAAGCTTTTAATGAGCACCGCATCGTAACGGTGGAAAAATATCCTGCCGAAATGTCACACGTGCTTTGGCTGTGCGAGTTAAAATTAAGAAATCCGCGACAATGTTTTTAATCTGGTGGCACGATAAAGCATTTTCTAAAAGGTCATGCGTCACGAAACTGTTGTGGGGGAGTTTCGGATATTCCGTACGTCAGATATCTTACACCATGACGCGACTATAATGGGAATTTTTCTTTTGAAGTGCGCCAAACACGATTTAGACTGTCGTACTCGAGGGGCTGAAAAACCATTTACCTGCCGCCCGCAGATAAGAAGCTAGGATAAGACGAAATGAATCAACTTCGGGTGAAATGGACCGAAAAATGAGAATTATATAATTTCTCTTCTCTCGACACCCAGCCCGGTACTTACGTAAACGTGTCTAGAAACTGAGTCGACTGGTGTACTCGCGTGCGACAATTCAATCACCCTCTCTGGAAGTCTCGCTAGTCAGTGCAGCGTTGTAAAATTTTATCTACTTATTTGAACTTTGTAAGTGTACGTAATATCTGATTACGTTGAATTGATTTGAATTTTATTCGCAATCTGCTGATAGTGCTCTTTGATTTAATGGCGATCATTTTTCAACTCCTTGAGGAAGTTCGAATAGAGTTCGGTGTTATGTTTTCGCGTATAAATTGAGATTTCTTCGAGTTACCCTAATTTTTTCTTGTTTGGAAAGAAGAAAACGGAAATGAAGCTTACGAGGTGATATAAAACAGCTTGTGAGGGCAAGTGACCTAAAAGTATCCAGGAATAAGTTCAGGATCACACATTTCTGAAAATTCCGATAGATATGTAATTCAAATTTTGGAAATTTTTCAAAAAAGACGGTATTTACTCGAAAAAGTAGTTTCTGGTTGGGTTTTTTCAAAAACAATAAAAAACGGTCAGTTTGAAATGTTCTAGATTTAAAAATAGTTATTTTTGGTCCTTTCTTTAAAAACAATGAAAAACGACGAAAAACGATTATTTTCAAATATTCTAAAGTCGCCGTTTCTTACAATGATGACAAAAACAACCACTTTCCAATATTCTGAAACCGTCGTTTCCTGTAGTTTTTTAAAATACGACGAAAAACGACAGTATTAATTACTCGAAAATAATTGTTTCTGGTTGTTTCTTCAAAAACGATGAAAAAGAATTACTTTGAAATGTTTTAGATTTGAAAATAGTTATTTATGGCGGTTTCGGTGAAAACGACGAATGAAGTCCAATTTTCAATTGTGTAAATCCGTCGTTTTTTGTCGTTTCTCAATAAAAGATAAAAAATGGGAGTAGGTACTTACTTAGTGTGGTCGTTTCTTCAAAAACGATGAAAAAGGACAAGTAAGGAATGTTCTAAATTGGAAAAGAGTCATTTCGGGCCTTTTTTTTAAAAAACGATGAAAAACGACCATTTTTCTATTTATTTTTGTATGTAAATCCGTCGTTTCTCAAAAAACGACGGAAACGACTAATTTCAAAAATATTCTTGATTGTAAAACGACAAAAACGACAAATTTCAATCAAAATCCTTTGTTTTTTTCAGTTTCTTCCAAAAACGATGAAAACGACTACTTCTTTACATTCTGAGACCGTCGTTTTCTGTGGTTTTTCAAAAAACGTCAAAAACGACAGTATACTTAGCTACTCGAAAGAGTTATTTCTAGTCGTTTCTTCAAAAACGATGAAAAACGACCAAATTTAAATTTTGTAAATCCGTCGTTTCGAATAACAATTATTTTTAAATAAGGTATTCTAAATTTGGTGTTTTCTGTCGTTTTTTCAAAGAACGTCACAAACGATAAAAAACGACCATTTTTCAATTTTGTAAAATGGCTGTTTCTCGTCGTTTCTTTAAAAAGGGTGTGAAATGACAACTTTCCTATATTTTTAACCGGTCGTTTCTTGTCGTTTTTCAAAAATCGACGAAAAACGACCTTACTTGGATACTCAAAAAATGTTGTTTCGAGTTGTTTTTTTTTAAACGATGAAAAAGGATTAGTTTGAAGTTTTTTAGATTTGAAAATAGTAATTTATGGCGATTTCTTCAAAAACGATGAAAAATGACCAATTTTAAATTTTGTGAATTCGTCATTTCTTGTCGTTTCTCAAAAAACGACAAATACCAACTTTTTTCAAGTATATTTCAAGTCCGCCATTTCCTGTTGTTTTTTCAAAGAACGGCGAAAACGACAGTACGTAAGTAATTACTCGAAAATACAAGGTGTCTCACGATCAAACTTGGTCAAACTGATCAAAATAAGTTAAGCTTTTAACCATGAGGTCAATTCGGTCATGCGAAGTCAAGTTTTCTGACTCAAAGGTCAGACTATTTTTCAAGAATTTAAAAAAGTTTCATTCGCCATTAATAAAAAATTTAAATTAAAAAAGTGCTCATTGCGATTTAAAAAAAATCATTATTTCTTTAAATTTATTCGTAAAAATTTAAATATAGGAGCTCATTGTGATTTTTCTAAAATTAAATTTTGTTTGAAGTTTTTCATAAGAATCAATTATTATTATTTTTTTTTGGGGAGGGGGGCATAAAAAAATTGAAAAAGTCATGCAAAAAGGTCAAGCTAAGTTTATTTTTTTTGCTGAACAAATTTTGTTAGACATTCTGTTTTAATTGTATGACCTTGACTTTTGAAAATTTCTATAGGTAATTTTTAAAAATTTGTAAGTAATGATTTCTAATTTTTTTCCTCAAATTCTCAGAATTTTGAAACTTTTGATCTTTTTGAAGAAGTTTAGTGATACTGATATTTTAGATGCTACCTAATTCTTGAACTTTTGATGGTTTTGCTTTTGGAATTTTTTGAAAATGTTGACACTTTCCCCCCACGATGGAAAAATTACTTTTTAGTTGGAAAAATTGAGTAAATGAGTCAGAAATTTTTCGATAGTATTGATTTTTTTGGGATAAATTTTTATTTTGAGTCGTAAAGAGATTGAAAAATAATGCTTCAATTCGGAATGATCAGAAAATATTCTGTTCCGTCAAAAATTTTCAATTGTTTGCCCTTCTGAAAATTTAACTTGAGTGGGTCTCTGAATTTTGATAGGTTTTTATGTTCTCAGTTTTGAAAAATTTTCACAAAGTAAATTTTTTAAATTTGTAATAATATTTTACTAAGTTGAAGAATCATAGAAATTTTGATAATTTTCGAGTCTTCAAAAAATTTGAAATACTTTTTTGGCCCAAAAAAACATCCTTGAAATTTTTTGGAAACTAACCACTAAAAATTATTGTCGAACGTTTTTTTTTTTCATTTTCGTTTTAAAAAATTTAAAATTATTGCTATTTTAACCGATATTTTATACTATTTAAATCTGAGTAAAAAGTTCTTTACTTATTAAAAAAAAAATCAGTAGGAGGTAAATTGAATTATTATCTATGAAAAACTTTGATAATCTATTGAAATGCTCAATTTTGATTTCAGAAATTGAGAAAAATTTTGAAATCTTGAATATTTTTGGCAATTACATCATTTTTATGAATGGATGAAATTTTTTTGAAATTTTAAAAACATGTTTTACTTACTGTTTTTTTTAAATTTTGGAAAATTTTTAAAATGACAAAAATTTGTTCAAACTAGAGATCTTTTAAAAATTTAAAAATTATGTTTTTTTCTAATGAATTCAGGCTATGAGGTCCAGAAACCCAGCTCAACGAGATTAGAATAATTTGCATAACTAAGAGATAAATATTAAAAATGAATTAAATTTCTCCCGTAGATGGAAATTTTTTGTAAAAATGTACTTAAAAAAAATCCTGCAAATTTTGCAATAAAATTATTTCGTCTTCACTGACTCATGTTATTGTTTTGATTTTCTCCATCGAATTTTTAACCCTCATCGTCGAAAATCTTCAAAAAACCGACCCAAAAAACTAATCTCTGGAATTGAGTACTTATTTCCATGTGACGAAATTTACATCTCATCGCGAAGTTTTTGCACCCGATGTTTTCAACTTTTATAAGACGATTTCGGTTGTTTTTTTTTTTCACAAACTGCACCGAAAGAAAAACTTTGAAAGTTAATTATCATTTAAATGTCGCATAATGAAATGGCATATTATTCGTTTATGGTAATCTCGTTTGCTAAAACGTGTAACACGACTTAAATAAAATTTGCTTTTTTTGTTTTCTCTCGTATATTTTTTATATCTCGAGAAAATAAGCCCAAAGCAATGAAAATTAACGTATTGTATTCGATACGGTTTTTTTCCCTCGTTCTACAAAGTACCTAATAGATTTTTTCAATTCGAAAAAACTTACATTTTTTGCTGCTTTTGACTCGCGACTCTATTGTAAGCTTATTTTTGAATTTTTGATGACTCGGATATGAGGAAAAATGATTTTACGGTAATACCTGGCTGCCTCTCTTTTTCTTTATTATTTTGAAAAAAAAGATATCCAGCAACTTTGAAATGTAACTTTTTCAACTCCTGCTCCACTTGAAAGTGTATTGTTACAAGTTTTCACTAAATCAGCCCAAGTAGCGAAGAATTTTCACATTGTATTCACGTCGTTTAGCACATTGGCGAACGTTTCATAATAACTAACGAATGACTTCTGTGTTTTTTTATATACGAAGGCATATGCTATGGCACTCCAGTTAATACGCATAAAATCGACCTAGTTCTGGGCGAAAAAAAAAACACTATTTGATAGAAAATCTCGGTTGAAAGAGTATTAGAAACGTTTTATGTTCATATATTTTACATTGATATCACCGAATGTATTATTTTGCCGACAAACAAAAGAACCATTACAAGATTAAAAGCTATCTAGGTCACTGCATTGAAAAGTTGCAAATGAGAAATATTGCAATGTCTTGTAATTTCACGTTCATCTATAGCGCATTGAAAAAAGGACGGGGAGGAAAATGAGAACGAGAATTTTTTTTTCGTTAAACGGTTCGCGTAAGCGAAATAAATTTTTTATATTTTTGCAAAACGTAAAAAATGGGAAAAAAAGACAAAAGATAAATGAAGACATTTACCCTTAAAAAAGTCGCTAAAGCGTGACGATATTCGAAAGCCAACACCTAGGGAGAAACTATATAGGAAAGTATATCGGTGTAACCATTATACGACTCCATTATAAATACTCATTAAGGCCCTCCTCGCCAGCTGATTCTTAATTTTATGGTATTCGTTATCGTCGCTCAAGTACACGGCCCGAGTATCATCACGAAAGATATATTAAAATTAAGCTCTCCTTTTTCCTACTTCGTTCGAGTTCACCCTTCGAAATTCTCAGAAAATATATTCATTTTTGTACGTAGTTACCTAATTTGTAACGTCAATTTTTTCCAATGTTTGTCGCAGATCTGTAATATGTCTATGAACGGCAGTGTTTTATCTCCGTTGCAACGTGATGCGAGCTGTATGTCTGAGTTGAAATCTACCTCGAAATGCTTGAGAATGCATTTGAATAGTCTTTGGTCCATATGGTACGGTATTTTCATCACCTTGTTGAACGGTTACATCGCCATCGAGTGTTCGAAACGATTTTTTGGTAAGTGATCTTCGACATACTATGTAGCTTGGGTGTGATTTCTTTTTGACAGCTGGTGATTAGTTCCAAAACAAGGATGGTTTTGTGTGACCTTTTTTATTTTTTTTCCAGATTATCTAGATCAATTGAAATCCGGCGATTCGACAACTTACCAATATGAATTACACACGTGCATAGGATTAACCGGATTCTCGGTGCTTTTAATACCGTTCTTTTTCGCCTCGGCGTTGTTTAAAGTTGGTAATTTGGCCAACGATGGATTCAAACTGGGTAAAAATCTCAGCACGTGTAGTGCCGATTCGCAAAGTAGTGTCGTAATCACCGGACGAAATGGGTATCACCGTATGTGGCAGCATTGCGGTCCAACCGCATCCTTGTTCCATTTGATGATGGCATTTTGTTTCCTGATACCGAAACTTATCATCGAAGCGAGATCGATACAGACTGGAGTGGTTCCGAAAAGTGAGTTGATTTCAGATTATAGCTTATTTTGAGTATTTTTTCGGTATTTTTGAAATAGTTTTGTAGTACGGATGGTTGCAAATGTGGGAGAGGACGGAGAATCGTACTGGAATAGATTGAATCGGGTTTATTTCATTTCTTCAGTCTGAATTTTAGACTTTTTTGAAATGCCTCCGACTTTTGGGCTTTTTTTGGTAGTTGTGAGCAGGGCAGAATCATTCCAAAGTACCAAAATTAACGAAACGTGCAATTTTTTTGTAATAAAATTTTGTACGAGATATCCATTGAAGTGTAGTGAAAAAAATATTTTTTGGACACGATGGGAAAACCCACAATTTTTGCTTTTTTTTTGAATAGTATGACCTGCATGCTACCTCAGAGTGGCCCTTTTATAATTTTTTTTACAAAAATTGAAATATTTTCTAAATACTGGAAAATTTTTTCTAAAAATTAAACTTTTTTTTTACTAATTAGACGATTTTACAAAAAATTGAAAGTATTTCAAAAATTGAGCGATTCTACACAAATTGAAGAATTTTCCCAAACCTGGATAATTTTCTAAAACTGAGATAATTTTTTCGATAAAAAGGACAATTTTCCAAAACGTGGATAATTTTCTGAACAATTGGATGATTTTTCAAAAAATACTTCAAAATGTTCACAACTTTATAAAAATTGCATGATTTTCCAAAAATTAAAATTTCTACCTCCAATTGAACGATTTTCCAATAAATTGAAAATTTTCTACAAATTAAACGATTTTTCAAACGATGGAGAATTTAAAAAAAAAAACAAGTATAATTTTCCAAAACTGAGACGATTTTCCGAGCTTGAATAATTTTTTAGAATTAGCGTAATTTTCTAAACATTGGAAAATTTTTAAAAACTTGAACTTGAAAATTTTTATAGTTTTATAAAAATTGCGCGATTTTTCAGAAATTTGAGAATCTTGCAAGAACTACTCTCTTAAATTGAATGAGTGAAAATTCACTGATGAAATAGCCAGAACTGAGTCACTGCAGAAATCAATGAAAAATTATTGATTCAATTAGTGAATTTACAAATTTTGAATCAGTAATTTTATTTTTTTCCATAATCACTGATTCAATCAGAAAATGTAAATTTTTACTAATTCATTTCAGTAGTTATTGAAAAATTACTGATTCAAAAATGAAAATTCACTACTTGAATCAGTATAGTTTTTTTCACTAATTGGCTGCGAAATTTCATTCATTCTTTAGTAACTTGATTCTGGTTATTTCTTCAGTGAATTTTCACTTATTCAAATTAAGAAAGTGGTACATTTACTAAAAAAATAAAAATTTTCATATATGGGACAACTATTCAAAAATTTAAGAATTTCACGAAAGTTGGGCAGTTTTTAAAAAAAATTGAAAATTGCATATTTTCTGAAAATTGGACAGTTTTTTAGTTTTGGAATTTTTTTGAAAATTGAAATTTGTATTCAAAAATTAAACGTTTTATTCCAAAACTTAAACGGTTTTCTAAAAATTGGACAATATTCCAAAAATACTTCAAAAAGTAGAACAAGAAGGGTACATATTTTGAAAATAAAATGAAAAAATTTCTATCAACCATTCAAAATTTAAAAATTAGCAATTTTGTAAACAAAAATTAAATCAATCTTCTAAACATTTTTAGAAGTTTTTAAAATAATTTTTTTTTGAAAATTTTGCCATCTTTCATGTATTTAAAAAAAGGTTTAAAATAAAAAAATGATCTAAAATTTGAAAAATCTGTTTAAAAATTTTGTAAATGTTACAAAAAATAGAAAACAGTTCACCAAATGAATTTTAATTCCAAAAACTGCTAAAATTTTAGGACTAGTTTTTGAATTTTAGTTTCCTTCTTGCTTTTAAAATAAGAATATTTGGTTCTTAATATTTTTTGTGACATTTTAGTCACTTTTTACTTTATTTCAGAAATCAGTTTTTTGTGGGGGGGGGGGGGGGGGGGAATTATGATACAATTTGAATTGTCATGCCTCTGGTTGAAGTTTCTTTTCGAAAATGAACCCTTTGTCAGTTGTCAGTGCTAATCTTAATAGGTGACTTGGAGATGAACCTCCCCCCGGGGGGGGGGGTTGCTTTTCAAATGTAATTTCTCAAAAATATCTCTGTGATTTGGGACATTCTTCATACATGAAAACGCGTTTTATGTTTTTCCACCTTAATGCACAACCCTCTTTTTTTCTTTTTTTTTGACTTTGGTATTGTTGCTGACTACAAATTTTGCCCATTTTTATGGCAATTCGAAAAATTTGACGAAAAAAATTCCGTATATTGTAGTCTAAATCTCTTTCCAAGGAAAATTCCTGGCACTAGCGTTGATTTCTGTCACGACAAAATGCAGGGTGACTCAAAAAGCACAAGAAGCGTCACTAAAATTCATTCTAAAAGATATTATGCCAGAAGCGAAATCGTTGCTAATTCTCGATTTTTGTTTGCAAATCCTATACATCGCATTTCAGAAAGAAAAAGGTCGATGAAACTGATTTTGTTTTCACAGCAACATTCAATTGTTCCCTCCTTTCTTTATATAATGAAGTGGCGCTGAAACCAAAGGGAATTTGCTACTTCATTTACAAATTTACATCTTGTGACTGGAAAATGTTCACATACGTACATAATAAATTACTCCCCCTTTGGAAAAATACCCATTAAAAAGGATAAACACGGTTTCTTCCTTCAGAGTAAACATTTTCACAATCCATCTTTCAAACTTATTCTCACAATTTAAATTAAACGTCGCGAAAAATATCAACATCACATACTCAAACCAATCCCCATCTCGCAGGGCGCGATGACGTTAACAAATAACGTGAACAGCATCGACAAAACGCCATTTCCAAGTCGAAACAAGATAAATATATGTACGTAGCATAGTCAAAACAACCATCGAGAGATAGTAAGACTGGAAAAAGTATCTTGAAAAAAAAAAGGTGACAAAGTATCGGTAGCGTGTAAACGAATATTGACAACATGATGGAGAACAAGGTGTTCAAAATTGTAGACGATACATAGCATTAGATATCGTATAATCGTCTTAAAAGCATTTCAACTTCGCCGATTGCGAGAAAACTTATCTGACTTGTCAGAAGGTTACCAAGGTACATGGTATCTTATCCATCTAACGCCTAAGATGCGTTAACCACGTTGCGGTTGCGTTTTTCCTACACCACGTGAAATTTTCCAACTTTAATACATCCGTATTGAAACGAGGCAACGACACCGAGTCGAATTCCCTCGTCATATCTTACGTGCTAAATGGAAACAGGGTGACAAAATTCTTAGCACATCGACAAGCCGCAACTTCGCCCAACTTGGGTAACAAAAGGCTTGACTATAGTGTATTTGACAGATGTTACGTAATTTGACGTAGTTAGGTTAACAAAGCTTGACATGTGTTGGGTGTGCGAGCCGCGAATTGTAACAGCCCTAGATGACATTTTTTTCAACCTATATCAAAGTATCGAGCATTTTAAAATTTTATTTCGTTCATTAACCGCTAAAGTGGTATGGATGGAACCGCAAACATTGGAATACGGAATGATGATTAAATTTGCATGGAAAAATTTTAAAGTGAGGTTAAAACAAAGTGGGAAACAATCGATAAGTATTACTGAAATGTATGTATTGCTGCTGCTGTTGTTCACTAATGTATTTGTTTCATGATATTCATTCATTTAAAATCCATTTGGAAAGAGCATGGTTAAGAATCGTGGATCGGTCCTTGGCTGGGATTTTTGAACTAACTAGTTAGTGGAAGTTAGTTCCCAGGAACTAAAAATTCACTGAAAAAAATTTCAGCCCTCACCTTACCCCTAAACTTCAAAAATCATCCTAAATGTGTCGAAAATCGGGATTTTGGTTATAAATTTTTATATTTTACAATTTCCAACCGAATTTTTTTAAATTTTCTGGGATAATGGGGCATACCAAGGACCATCTCCAGAAATATTTTGAATTTTTCTTCTTCCCAAAACCTCAAATTTCAGATTTCAAAGCACAATATCCACAAGTTCGTTCAGACTTGAGAGGATGAAAAAATATGAAAAAATATATATTTTGCAGTATGCCCATTTTCAATTTCAAATACTTCTTTCAAAATTCTTCAGATGGTCCAAGACCCTCAAAATATGAAAAATTCAGTTTTTTCACCGGTTTTTCCGATCAATTCGTCATTTTTCATCAAGAATTTTTTTTCTCCGAATATATCCGAAACTACGTACGCATTTACATATCATTTGCATAATTTTCACTCGTGTTCATTCATTTTTCGTGATTTTTGTAATATTTCAAGTTTACTGCACCTAATTTTAAAATTGAGAATTTTACTTTATTCGTGTACAAAATTTTCGTTTGAAAAAATCAATAGCAGAATCGTATTCAGCACGCCAGTTTTCCCCTATAAATACATTTTGCACAATTAACGTGCTCAAATTTCAAAAATTCACATTTTTTGTAGGTACTTATGAATTTTTTCAACACAGTTTTTCTCTCTACACCAGGCAGGTGACAGATTGAAATGAAAATTTTTGTAGAAATATAGGAATTTATCTTTGAAAAACAACTGACCAACAACTTTGGGATGAAGAGGGGGGAGGGGTCAAAACGTATCAATTTGTGTGGTGCATAGGTAGCAGTAATTTGACAATTTTAGACCTAAATTTTTTAGAAAATTCTTTCAAGAAACCACGTTACTTTTTTACTTTTTTACTTTTTTGGAAATTATTCCAGTTTTTAGAAGATTTTTGAAATTCAAGTTTTGGAAAATTATTCAAATTTTGGAAAGTTGTCTTTTTTATGGGAACATCGTCTCACGAAGGACCCTCGCCACTGTCCGATGCCAATCCATAGGGAGTTTGACTTTGAATACTCTCTCATGCCGAATCAGTGAAAAGTCACTGATAAACAGTCAGAATTACAGCACAGGAAAAATCAGTAAAATTCACTGATTATTCAAAGAATTTCACAGATTTTTCAGTGAAATTCATGAATATCAGTGAATTTTCACTGATTTCCAATGATTTTCTTTCACTGACAAAATTTTCACTGATTTATTACTGTGCTGCAATTCTGACTGTTTTTCAGTGTTTTTTTTTTTTTATAAATTTCACTGATTCAAATATAAGAGTAGGTTTTCAAGGGGCAACACACACTGTGTTTAAAATATCTGGAACAGGATTAGTTCGGAAGATACAGTGTTGCTAACATTTGAAAATTAATAAAATTAAAAATTTCATGTTGGAAACACTGTATCTCCCAAATTAACCCCGTTTCAGATAATTCAAGCAGTCTTGCCCTTTGAAAACCTACACATAGCCGCCGCCGCCGCCCCCCCCCCCCCGTTGATCGACGTCGGATAGTTGGTGAAGGTCCTCGTCAAATTCGGAAAATAATCTACGTTTTGGAAACATTTTCAATTTTTGTATAATCATTCAAATTGCAGAAAATTTTCAATTTTTCGGGAAGTCGTCCAAATGTAGAAATTTTTTTTAAAAAAAATATTTCAGTTTTTGGAAAAGGTTTTAGTTTTTTAAAAATTGTGCATTTTTTATAAAATTATGAAAATTGGAGTTCAAGTTGGGAAAATTTTTCCAATATTTATGAAAATTCGTATTTGAAGGGGGGGGGGGGGGAATCTTCCCAGTTTTGGAAAATTACCCAAGTTTTCGGTGAACTGGTTTTACCCTTTAGTCAGGTCTCAATCGTACAAAAAAAACCTTCCGCGTGATATTTCTGTTGAAATTGATTTTATGATTGATTCTTGTTCAGGACACAAAACAAAGAAATTAAGCCCGTATGCCCTTTTTCCCCCTCCTCTTTTCCTCAGGGTCTCCCCCCCCCCCCATTTCAAACGTGTGTATCGGTTTATCTATGGGTCGTAATGAAAAGAATTTCAAACAAAAGTTGTTTCCGCAGCACCAAATGTACTTTTCCATTTCTCATTAAAATCCATTTTGGAGCAATTCCTGCCGCCCCCCCAAATTTGGAAATAAAACATGTTTTGGGAAAACTTCAAAATCACGTTTTCTTCATTTTCAATGAAAAGTTTCAGGGATACGGAAAAATTTGTAATCACTAAAAGTATTCAGAATTGAATTTCCTTTCCAATGAGCTTTATCACGACCATTTTCACCAACTTTTCTCGACAGAGTGGACCTCTTCCCCCTCCCCCCCCATCTCAAAAATTGGACTCACAAAAAAAATTTGAACGAATTTCGTTCTTTGATATCTAATGCATAATTTCATTTATTATCGGAATTCATTTTGGAGCCAATATAGTTCATGGGTCCAACTTTGGTGATACCGGGGAAGGTGGGGGGAGAGGGAGAGGTCCACTCCATCGGGAAAAGTTGATGAAAATGGTCGTGATAAAGCTTATTGGAAAGGAAATTCAATTCTGAATACTTTTAGTGACTACAAATTTTTCCGTATCTCCGAAACTTTTCGTTTTAATTTGAAGAAAACGTGTTTTTGAAGATTTTTTAAAACATATTGTTTTATTTCCAAATTTGGGGAGTAAGAGTTGCTCCAAAGTTTATTTTGATGAGAAATGAAAATGTACATTGGGTGTTGAGGAACAACTTTTATCTGAATTTTTTTTTATTACGACTCATAGATAAGGCGATACACACGTTTGAAATGTTGGGTGTGGACCCTGGGGAATGGGGGAATGGGAAAAAAGTGCATACGGACTTGATTTATTCTTTTTAGTGTCCAGAACAGGAATAAATCATAAAATCAATTTCAACAGGAATATCACGCGGATGATTTTCTTTGTACGATTGAAACCTGACTACTTCTGTTATCATTGCACAATGTACTTACATCATGAAGTTCATATACATCTCATGAAAATCTTGTTAGTTGACTCGAGTGATTAAAGTCTTTGGGCTCACTTGCACTTTTAGTGTTGGCAATTTTCATTTTTTGCTCCCTAAAGGACTTTTGCTGAATACAAAGCCTCGTAAAAGCTGCTCTGTTTTTCTGATTTTGCCACAGTTACTAAGTTTTTCACAGGGGGTTCTTCAGGCATCTAAATAGTTGTTTATGCTCGAGATAACTTAACGCAACCGTACCCTATCTTTTTACAAAGGCCGGGAAGTCTCGATGGTTAATTAATTGATCCCCCGAGCAAAATGAAAGTTATACTCACGTAACATTGATACCCAGGCAATTTATTTTTCAATGTGGTAGAATAGGTGTCGAGTAATTTGCGTATACATAGGTCGTACGCGGTGCCAGGATGTTGAGCATATGCGAATATATACGAGTGCAAGAGTGAATGTGAAGTATGTTGAGAACAGTGGCAAAGTTGAGGCTGTGGAATTGCCTCGTGGGAGTTGAAAAAGGGCGCTTTTCTTTTGGAATTTGTTAAGTTTGGTAACTTTGTGTTTGCAAAGTTTTATACGCGCTGAGAAAAGGAATTTAAATTCTTGCGGTTTAATAAAAATGCAAAAGTTATCTTTAATCCGTGTCTCGAGTTGGTGGATTTTCAGGCATCGGGCGAATTCGAGTTTTAAATATTGCGCAGCTTTTGGTTTTCAGATCGGCCAGATTTAAAGGGTTTAGAGTTCTTGTTTTGAGAAAAAGAAAAGCTAACGCTGCGATTTTTTCCCACATTATTGCCTTATATATCGATACCCAAAGTTTAGGAGACTTTGGGTTAATCGTAGTTGATTGTTTTGTTAGCTAAGATCAGATTGCTTGAAGCAGTTTGAAAGATATTCACGCATGCATCATGCACCGCTTCCAAAGGCCACTGCCACTGGTAATAATGGGAAATTAACGACAAATCTTGCGGTAACGGTGGCGAAAAAGCTCCTCAGTAAGTTTGATGCTTAAAAGGAAAACATAATATCACATTCCCGTAGGCATTATAAAAGCTGGCCGGATGAAAGTTAATCTAACGAGTTAGTCATGCATGACTCGAACATCCCAAACTATTAAAGGTATACCAGTTCCAATTTACTTTACACATTACGTATTCGTCCTATCTCGCGTGCATATTGCTTTTCCTCTATGTCGGCAAGGTCTCGACTCTTGGCACCACCTTTCGGGTTCCTTGATCTTTTGACCCGAAACTTTTTGAGCTTGATTTGTTATAGAACTTCCGAGAGCTAAATCGAGTATTGTTTACGGAAATTTCATTTCGCCCGAGTCTGGGTCATGCAAACCAAGTCCAAAGATTACCGCAACGGATTAATTTAATGGAAACGAGGCTTACCCAGAAGTGTTACGAATACCATGTTGGTAAAGACCGTACCAATAACATTCTTAATTAAGAAGTTGAAAAATTTTACCCTTTTCCGGATCGTGTAAATACGCCTTTAAACGGTTTTAAAAATCTTTTGTCATAAGTTACCAAGACCATAAAGGGTTGGTGTTAGCGTAAACTTTGCTGTACGCTACGCCAACTTCTTAACGATTTTTGCCTCGTAGATATTGTCGTATAATGAGCTCAAAGAGTATTTTCCGGGTAATTTCCACTTTAATTCTTTTTTCTCCGAGAGGTTTTAATTTTTTGATTTTGCCCTCTTTTACTTTCTTTGGGGTGCTTGGTGTTGCTGGAGAATTGGCGGGTGCGGATCAAAGTTTTATCATAATGTTTTCCTTGGTTCTTTGTAGTTTTGATGCTCGATTTTAGCGGTGATTCGATAGTTTTGTTTATGTAGACACTTAGCGGAGTATTTTATGAGATGATTGTGTGTTTTTATGTTATGGAGCTGTTAAATGTTGTAAAAATGTTGAGGCCATCTTTTCAAAAAATATACTTACTAGCTAATGGTTATTTTGCAGCTGGAGTGGAGGTTCTAGTCCACTTTGTGGAATCCTTACGCATACACATATATTGGACTTGTTGAGAAAAAAAATGCCCATGCTTCTTTGTCGAAACCATGACTGTAAAGAAAATTTAAAATAGTGATAGTTGAGTAATTATTTTTTACGTAGAAGTTGATTTTCTGATCCATTTTTTATTTCGCTCTTCGAGGGAAATGAGGCCATCCAGTGATGAAATTCTAGAAAATTTTGTAAAATTGAGTCTATCGAAATCTGAGAGTGAGTCATTTTCAACGAAGATTTTGGTTTTTGATTCGTTGTCCTTTTGGTTCCCTCCTGATAAACCAGGACGATAATTGAGGGGAAGAGGGGCGAGGCAGGGGGAGGGGTGTGTGAAAAAACAGATAAAAAATCGATTCTGCGTTAAAATGGTCCAGATTTCGATATGCAATTCTATTATTTTCGAATTTTTCAAAATTTTATGGTAAAAATTGGGAATTTGATTTTTGTTAGTTTTTATCGTCCTGGTTTGTTAGGCCTAAAGGATTGATGAAATAATATTTGAAGAATTTGAAAACTATTGAATTGCGTCGAAATCTGGGTCATTTTAGCGCAAAATCGATTTTTTGATCCTTTTTTTTTTTATTATCCTCCTTTCTCTTAGAGGCACAGTGCAGTAATGAAATTTGAAAAAATTGATTCAAGCCCTACTCCCTCATTTCGGAATCAGTGAAATTTATCAAAAATCACAGAAAAACAGTCAGAATTGCAGCACAGTAATAAATCAGTGAAAATTTTCCACTGAAAGCATATCAGTGAGAGAAAATCACTGGAAAGCAGTGAAAATTCACTGAAAACTCAGTGATATTTATGAAATTCATTGAAAAATCTGTGAAAATTTTTGAATAATAATTGAAAAATTGCTGAAAATTAGTGAATTTTACTGATTTTTCCTGTGCTGAAATTCTGACTGTTTATCAGTGATTTTTCACTGATTCGAAATGAGAGAGTATCCCCTTATGAAATTAAAATTTTTTTGAGCACAAAATTAAAATGATTAAACATGGGTACCTTATGTAGGAAGTTTCTCATAACTAGAGCTAAATTTTAAAACCTAAAGTAAAAATTCCCGAAAAAAAACAACAAAAAAACCATAAAAACCATACGATGATTGGCATCAAAACAAAGGTATTTTCAAACAGACCCTAAAGTTATTTAATGATGACTAGAATTGAACTGTAGATATTAAATTGAGCAAAGAAAAGGAAAAGGAAATTAATTTTTTTTTTAAATCAAAAAGTACCTTGGTAAAAGTTTGAAATTTTTTTCTTGAGTTCGATTTTGTTCATTTGTAAAAACAAAAAAGTGACGAAAATTTTGTGTTTATTGAGTAGAAATGAGCATTTTCCAGCATTTATGACAAAAAAAATCACTAAAAAACTTCACCATTCGACTCAGAATGAGCTGATTTGTAAAGAAAACTGTTAAATGTCGTATTACGTATACCTAGTCCAGGAATTATTGTAAAATTTTTACAAGAACCTCGGAATCGTTGGGGGAAAGCTAAATTTTACATTATTTGTTCATATTAGCCTACCAAACATACTCCTAAAAGTTGCACCCCCCCCCCCCACTCGTCGGCTATCCTCGCAAGAGGTCAATAACCGTTGCGAATATACGTTTTTTGATTGTAGCGCTGAAAGGAAGGGTCGGAGAGAGAAAAGTGGTGAAATAAAAAATGTTCGAAATTTCCTACAAATTTGATCAGTTCAGTTGTTCTCAAAATTGCGACATTCAACTTACAGTGGGAGTTAAACTTTTCCAAATTTGAAAAAATTTGAAAAAATTTGAAAAAATTGGTAATTTTATGTGTAATTTTAAATTAGAATGGGCTCAAAAATACACTGTCAAAAGTTGAATCCGGCAACTTGTGAGCCACCTCCGTATGAACACATAAAATTACCAATTTTTTCAAATTTTTTCTAAGTTGGAAAAGTTTAACCCCCACTAACATTTTTTATTTCACCACTTTTCCCTCTTCGATCCTTCCTTTCGACGCTACAGTCAAAAAACGTAAATCCCGAGAGGTTATTGACCTCATACGAGGGTGGCTCACAAGTTGCCGGATGCAACTTTTCACAGCATATTTTTGAGCCCATCCTAACTTCAAATTACAAAAAAAAATTCCAAGTTGAAAAAATTTAACCCCCACTGTAAGGCGAATGTCGCAATTTTGAGAAAAACTGAACCTGGCAAGTTTGTAGGAAATTACACGTAGAACATGTTTTATTTCACCACTTTTCCCTCTCCGACCCTTCCTTTCAGCGCCACAATCAAAAAACGTATATTCGCAAAGGTTATTGACCTCTTGCGGGGGTAGCCGGCGAGTTGGGGGTGTAACTTTTAGGAGTATGTTTGGTAGGCTATTATGCACAAATAATGTAAAATTCAACTTTCCCCCAACGATTCCGAGATTCGCGTAAAAATTTTGCTATAATTCCTGGCCTAGTATAGCAGATACAAAAAAACATTTGCTTGAACCTATTTAAATATAACTCGGTGAATTTTTTCGAATTTTAGTGGTCTCTTCCCCTGGGGTGGTTCATTTTTTCTAAAACGAGATTTCCAAACTTTCAGCCCTTCCCATCATTTGAGACCAATGGACTGGGCCCTCTTTTTTTGATGGTATTCAACATAGGAAAACATGCTAAAAACAATTTGGGAGGGGGAGAGGAGATGATTCAAAATGTTCAAATATTACCTTAAAATCTGAAAATATTATGACTTAATTTTGATTTTTAAAGGTGAACTTTGGATTTGAAGATTCATCCTATAGGTGGGGTTCAAGAGCACTTCGAATAGTACATTTTTGTCGTTTCTACCCATTTGAGGGCCCTCTGAACCTCCTAAGATGATTCCGAAGGTCCAAAGTTCATCACTGAAAATCAATGAGATATATTTTCAGATTTCTTGAAAATTTTGTTTTCCCATTTTTTTCGTATTTTTTTTGTTTTTTGTTTTTTTCTTAGTATTAAATCTTATAAAAAAGGAGGGTCTCGCGCAGGAGGCTAAAATTTTGGGAATCTCATTTTTAATGGAAAATAAAACAATCTCAGGACGTGACACCCCAAAAAATTCAAAAATTTGATGCGAAACACATTCTAGTAGGTAGTCACCTCCACCTCAGAATACTCAATTTTTTCTGATTTTTATGAATAAAAAAATGTCACAAATTTTTCAATTCCAGCTTAATTTCGATGGTTAAATCATTTCTTCAGGGGCTAACCAAAGTTGGCATTATTGGAGGGGCAAAAATTTCTGACTCGAACTTGATTTTTTTTTACTAAAAACGTAATTTTATAAATTTCGGGAGGAAAGTCGTCCCTTCTGTCCTTCGTTAAGTCCAGATCTATGCTTTTGCTCTCTTTTGATTTCCTTCTATTTTAATAGTGATTTTTTTCGGTTTCCACAATTGACAATTTTTTCTTAATTTTTTAAAATTTTTGTTGAGTTAATCTTGATAATATACTTTAGTTTCAGTTTCAAGTACCTAGGTATAGGGTATTGTTTATTTTCACCTTCGATTCAATTACCCAAGTTTTTGAATTCTTTTCGAATGGTCTTTTCAATACAACTGGAAAATATCACATATTTAATAACTCTGTTTCTCAAGTTTATGCAGCACATTTCACACCACCAATAAAACCCTTTCAGAAGACATAAAAATTAATATATTAAAACACCGATAGAATTCACATCACAAGTCCACCATCATCTAAGAATATTGAGCATTAAGCATACAACTTCTGGTATAAACCTTTTTGTCATCTGTCACATATTGCTTTTTTCAGTATAGGTACAGGAACCGTGAGCAAACGCCTTACACTATAGAAAGGAATTCTTGGCAAATATTTCCTCGAATGTCATAATAACGACGAATCGATCTGCAATAAAAAAATATTTTCCTACGTCGAGTTGACCGGCTGGCAACGGGAAAAATGAGCACCATATAATATAAGAACGTGAAAAACTTTTTTTATTGTCACCGTTAAAGTAAAGGTCTATCTTCGTTAATATTTTCAGCATGTGACAAATCTATATACCTTATAGACTGAAAACCTGGCGTTTTTTTTGTTCGATATAGATAGCATTGTTCGAAACAGAACCTTTATTGACTTCGAGATTCATCTGAGTTCGCGACACAAAGCAAAACCACAGTAAAAATTTCGACACCGTAGTCTCGTCGAAAAAATTTCACACTCTGTTAATTTATACGTTTTTGAAAGCTCGCCTTCCTAGCGAACAATGGGAACGCGTCGCGTCGCGCCATAATGACGATATGGTGTTTTAATTTCCAACTTCACGTTTTTCTCGTCACATTAGCCAATTTTACGTAGCTCGCGACAACGGCGTCGAGGCGCATTTTCGGCACAAAATTGAAAAACTTTTAATACCGAGTTTTTGTATATAAACGAAAAACACCGCACCGGATGCGTTTTATGTTTGCTCCCAGTTAACAGTTAGTTTGGAAATTTTACACAGAATGAGTGATAAGCCCTCGCAATTGGAGTCGTTTTGCGTTTCGTGACTTCGGTCGTAAGTTAACATTTGTTTTATTTTGACATCAGGCTCATACGGGGTCGAGATAGGAGGGGAAGAGGGTCTCACGTAAATATTAACAAGTCGTAATTTATCATTCGGTTCGAGATGATCTTCGAGGAAACTTTTCAGTACCCAATTAGCTTATGAATTGTGTAAGATTTTCCTATTCTGTTCGTCGTACGTGAGATTTATCTACGATTCACCAAAAAGCCTTCTGTTTCGACCTCGGAACCATTTCTTAGACCGATCGTATCGAATGGAATTTAAAATTCATCGTATTTCTGGATTTTTTTAGACAATGAAAAATTATTCCATTTCACATTTACAACACGAGACAGCACAAGGCAGAGTATACCAATACAGATTCAACTAACTCGAATCAACAGTGAAAAAAAAATCAATCTTAATAAACTTTCCAACTCTGGCTCGAACTCGTGTACAAATTTTAGAATCAGTTAGTAACCTACGTCAAATTTCAAATTCTCTTTGTCAAATGAAGAAAAACTAACGAAATACGTGAATGGATTTTTTTCCCATTCGTTCATTTTTACTCGCAATCTTTTACGCTCGGAAAAGTAATTTTGCGAAATGGATACGAAAAAGACGAACAGCAGCCGCCAGCGACATCGTCAGCATTGTATTTCCAGCGAAACGGAACTGCTTCTAATTTCGATATCGTTTCGCGAATAAATAAATACAAATTATCGCGATATTAATAAAGTAGCTTATCAACCGGCAATACTCGTCCAAACGAACAATTTTACGAGTAATTTACGTTATATTCTGGTAAGGATTTTAAAACGTCTGTTTGAATTTTATCCGATTTGCAGATAAAGAAGGCTTCGTAGAACTTTTTTCTTTTCATTTGCCATCTTTTGTGAAGATTATTTCTTTTTGTATCGTCGTAGATGTTTCTTTCAATTTGTTTCGAGAATCGTTGTAATTTGTTTTCTTCGCCTGGGTAAAATTTTCATTGAAAAAATGCACGTAGAAATTTGAAAAGATGATAGATTTATTCGTCAGTCAATATTTAATCACTTTTTAATTAATGATCCTTTTTCTTCGAGTTTGCAATAAAAATATGAATAATAATACTTCTCAAGTTGAAACTGAAAATATTAATAACATGGATAGTATTCATTCTCCCTTCCCAAAATTTTACAGAAAATTGTGAAAAGCTCATCCCCTATCGTTATTTTTTTCAAAAAACTTGGCCTGAAAAATTATACTTGTAGGTAATAACCCATTTATCAATTTTAAAGTGGAACTTTAACAAGCTTTCGTTATTCTTATATAACCCATATTCCACATTAAAAAAATTATAAAACTGTTATTAAGGCCGCATGTACGTAACAATACCCAACGTCTAATTCAAAAGTACTTTTTTATATTATTTATAAAATATCGTAAACATTTTAGAAGGCGGTAAATGGTACAGTTCCATCATAAACGCGGCTGGTTTTATAAGCCAAAATATGAGTTTAAATATTTATGACTCAATAAAACATATTACCCATTAAACGAGAACAAAAAAGCATCGTCTAAATGGTAGGTATACAAATACATAAAATAGGAACGAATTCTAACCCGTTTCTTGAGTAGATACATTTCATTCATGAATTGCAAATAAATGCGTGATATAACTTTTTTTTTATGGTAGACCTTTAGCTCTATATTCAAATGAGTATGGGAGATGAGATATATGGGATGTAGGTGCATGGGGGATAGGTATGAGAAAGATGGAATTTGAAGCAAGGAAAGCGTCTATATTTGAACGGATGTTACGAATTTTTAAAAATAGAAAAGTGGCCAGAAAGCGTAGATGATTTCAATTTAAACTTTAGGTCAGTTTGGTTGTTCACTCTTTGAAATGAAAGTACGAGAGTAGTCTACTTTTTCTCAGCAGGTGAATGAAAAATTTTCATACGTTTTTGGAAAATACTTTTGCTATAAATTTCACCACTCCTTCAGACTAACGTCGCGTCATCACAATAAACAAATTCATCAAACTTTACTAACAGAGTGTCCACTTTCTGGAAAAGCTGGAAAAATCAGGGAATTTTGAAGATCTAGAAAAGTCAAGGAATTTTTAAAATATGGAAAAATCAGGGAATTTTTAAAATCTAGAAATGTTGGAGAACTTTGAAAATCTGAAACAGTGGGGGAATTTTGAAAAAAAAACGGAAAATTGGGAAATTTTGAAATTTTTGCTGAAATTCTTCAGAAATGCAGAAGAAGGAGTCTAAAAACTATTTCTTTGCGTAATTTTTCAAAAAAAAACCAATTGTTCTCAATCTCATTAGGTCAAATTCTTCAATTTCTTAATAAATGTGACCATTTTTGAACGTGTGTCTTCGTTTATTAAATTATGAACTTTTCAAAAAGAAGTTTCGTCTTCATTAATCTAAAAACTAAAAATAACATTATTTTTTTTTAGAAATGTCCATTAGAAAATTTTACTTTTTAAAAACAATTGAATAAAAAATTATCCTATATGTTTTTTAAAATTAGAAGGACGAATCAAAAAAAAAGTTGAGCAAAAATCTTATTTTTTCAAATCTTAGTCCTCGCTTCGGAAGTAAATACCAATGCACTACCATAGCAGAACGAATAAAAAAGGTAATTTTCCGTTTTTTCAGAGTAATTTTTCAAAAAAAACTTGCTTTTGCTTCATTCAGACCACTCTCTCATTTCGAATCAGTGAAAAATCACTGAAAAACAGTCAGAATTGTAGCGATTTTTCACTGATTATTCAAAGAATTTCACAAATTTTTCAGTGAATTTCATTAATATCTCTGAGTTTTCAGTGATTTTTCGCTGATTTTCAGTAATTTTCTTTCACTGACTTACTTTTTGTGAAAAAATTTCCCTGATTTATTACTGTGCTGCAATTCTGACTGTTTTTCAGTGATTTTTGATAAATTTCACTGATTCAGAAATGAGAGAGCATAAATGATTCATTCTGATTTTTTGCTAAACAAATTCATAAAAAGTTCTTTCAAAAATCTTGGTAAATGTGTTGAAGCAGACGATTTTCAAAAAATTGTAGGTACGCTTCATCAAAAATTGGAATGTTTATAACGATCAATTCTTCTGATAAAATGGGGGAATGTGTAGTTTTTTGAAAGCGATATTGAAAAAATTCAGAGATTTTTGGTCACTTTTTGATGACTTACTTTTCAGCTCAAAAAAAATTACTAAAAATTACAATTTTTTGCAGAATTTTTCGTCGATGCTTATACATATCACGTGTAAAAGCTCCGGAAAATTTGGAAAAATTAGTCTGGAAAACCTGGAAAAGTCAGAGAGGATCATTTCTGAAATATTGTGGACACGCATCTGTGTGCACCTCATTCAATTACATAATTTTATTCACTTATAAATTACTCATTTTCGTTCAAAACGTTACCTCTTTCTAACAAATTCATTTCATTCCCTCGTTTCCAAGGTATACGATTTTTCACATCATTTTGGCAGTCTCGACTCTCGAAAACTTTCAATACTTTTTTTTTTTTTTTCAATCTGATCCAGTACTAAAATGTGAAATGGGATTGGGGAAGAGTATTAGTTTAGTTACCCTGAAAGTCGACCTATCAAAACATAAAGGTAAACAAGACGAACATCCAGGACGATGAATATGAGGAAATTGAGAGTAAGGATGGATAGAATTGTAGTGGTATTTTCAATAAATAAATAATTCCTATTCCTCGTATCATGCATTGTCCCTGGATTACATACAAATTTTCGAATAAACTGGCGAAGATTCGGATTTATGTGCTACACAATCGTGTATCAGAAAAAAAAAGGTAGTAGCTACACGATGACTTTACATACCTATAGATACCGTATGTAGATTTCGAATAGTAAATCGTTATTCAGCCAAAACTTGGATACTCGTACCACTGTGTAATCTTCACAATACACACGTACGTTCTCCAGAGCAACACAAACGATGAAATGATTTCCAAACATTCGAAACTGAAACCAAACAAGAGAGAAAAGCAAACATATCCCGGTACACGTGTTCTTGTTCGTACTCAAAATGATTCACCTTGCTCTGCGATACCAGTACCTATGTGAAAACATTATAATAGAAAATCTACGAGAACGAGAACCACGTCGAGTGAAAAACCTTTTGGTTTATCTAAACTAAGAGTAAAACAGCGAAAGGGAAATACGGGGACATAATCGAATAAGATTAATTTGGCATATATTTTAGCTACGCAACATCCAACTCGGTCGAGTTAATAAACGCGAACCCGCCTTAAAGGTAGATTTGCTTATCAATCCGAGTGAAATCCTTATACTTTATTATGTATAAAAGGATAAAGAATATTTTCCACGGACCGCTCTCAAGCTCGACAAAGCAACCGAATCATTTTCGGGGGTTATTCGTAGATGAAAAAAACCGCCCCGTTATTCAATTAGCTTCAAACTATGTAAGTATTTTCAAAAAGAGAAAATTGGCCAGGTTCTTTTCCTTCGACTCCTGCGAGTTTTTTCCCTGTATCGTACGAGCCGTAGAATTTTCATTCGTTATACGAGCGTCTCGTCGTGAGAAAATTCAATTGTTACCCGCTTCGGGGATATTTTACGCCGGAGAAACCCTTATTGCTTTGTGCTCGAATCGAAAAAGACGTGTACAATTAAAAACTGCTGCGTATTGTACGATTATTCGGAAATTTTCATTATGCTGTTTACCTTAGTCAGCGAAAAAACGCGAACATGTTGCGTTGTGGTGAATTTTTATTCTAGACGTCTTCCTCTCTTCCTTCTCATTTTAGATTTCCTTTTCTAAGCTGTTTTCATCACTCTGCAAAGGTTTCACGTAAAAATACGATGACGGAAGTCATTTTTATGATTTATTAATCCGTTATACGACGCGATGGCGAAAATGTGTACAGGCGAATTGTACTCGCCTCGATTTTTGGTAATTTATCATCCTGTTTTTTTTTTGCTTTATGAATTTTCTTTAATAAATTCGCTATGGAAATGTTTTCTAACAAATGAGTTAATATCAGAGATATTTTCCTTGTATTTTTTCATGATTACCCACGCAGACGAGTAATTTAAACCCAGACAGGTAAATAGGTAAAGTGATGATTAAGTTATAGCGAGTAATTTTTTTCATCCAAAGGTGTCAGCTATTTTATTTTCATCAAATTTTAATTATCTGTGAACTGTTTTGGAAATGAATGACTGTGAAAAAAATGAAGTAAAAAATTTTGGTGTAAAAATTTTCTGGTGCATTTTTTTCAATTTTTTAATAAGATTTCTTTGAATTTAGTCTAGTTTTTTAAAAATTTTAATTTTCAAAATCATCTCCAATGAGTAATATACTCGCCAACTGGGCTAATTTTTTTTCTTAATTTTTAAATCAAACCTTCGATTTTATAAAAAAAATTAAAAATTTTACCCAAGAAATTCGATTTTTAAATTTTAGTAACTTTCAAAAAGTTCTCATTTTTTTTCAACAGCCCCTAAAATTTTCAAGTTGAAACAAGTTTTTTTCAAAACCCCCTTTTTTTAATAAAATTCGTCAATTTTCCATATTGTGCTTCTGTAAAAAGAACGAGAAAGAGAAAAATTATGTACGATTTATGTCGTATGTAGGTCGAAAAACTCAGATTTTGGATCATACAAGTCATACAAAATTCATACTTTTGGCTAAAAATTAGCCATTTTTCCTAGATGACTTGTAAAACGTTTCAAAAATGTTCATTTGTTTGTTTTCCAAACAAACTTTTTCAAAAAATTTCGCCATTTTCTTTTGCAAAAAATAGGGAAAAAACGTTGAAAACT
This sequence comes from Pseudococcus viburni, assembly GCA_033439095.1. Taxonomy (NCBI): domain Eukaryota; kingdom Metazoa; phylum Arthropoda; class Insecta; order Hemiptera; family Pseudococcidae; genus Pseudococcus; species Pseudococcus viburni. The sequence continues at coordinate 144,936 of JAVBJF010000461.1, forward strand.
TTTCTAAACAGCTTGATGCAAACACCGCGTCCAAAAACAACTGTCAATTGCTTTCTTGTTCATCCCTACGATCTCCCAGCCACGAAATTCCACCAGATTCTGGAAATTTATATTTTTTCCTATAAAATGAGAATTTTCCTAGGTTGATCGGCTCAGAGGGGGGGGGGATCTTAAAAAGGCTACAAATGATTTTTACCCTACGAGTTTTTTTTTGAATTCATTACTTTGGGTATTTAAAAATTTTTCTCTTAGAATATCATCATTAAAACCTTGACATATCCTAAAAATTTCACTTCAGTCCGAAAGATCTTTCCCACTTTTTGAATTATTTTTTTATTATGGTTTTTCATATTTTGCAAGACTAAAATTGGCTGTGCATGGGAGTATCCTGAAAAATGAACCAAAATACTGTGTGATGTATCAAATTTCTCGATTTCACCTCCTTGGTAACCCCCCCCCCTCCCACTTCCAAAGGGTCAGAAATCGTTTACAATATTTTCGAGGACTCTTAATTCGAATTTCAATTCAGTTTTCAGATTTGACCCTCTCAGCCCTGATTTTTGGAATTGGTAACGTCTGCAAGCCAATAATTAATTGTATTCATTCAAATGAGTATGAGCTTTGAAAAAATTTAGAATTACAAATCTCATCCCTCCAAATATTGACCCTTTCCCCCACCAATAAAATGCATGTATTTTAAAAATCGGAGATCAAAAATTGGACCCCTAAGGGTGATTTTTATATGCAGAGTCACATGGACCCATATGGCGTTTTGCAAATGACTGATTCACTTGGGAATTTGAATTTTTCAAAAGAATAGAAACGAAAGGATGAACTGAAACTCGTCAAAGAGTCTTTATAAAATTCACTGTTGCCCAGATCAATTTGAAAATGGCTTAATTTTAAGTAAAATTTTTATGGTCAACTTGTATCAGATCATGTGAAATTTGAAGAGATTTTCCGGTGAGTTTTCCTGCACAGGAAGGTGAGCAAAAATTTTTCCCTTCGAAAAATTGCTTTGGCAAAATTTGTTCGCCAATTTTCACCGAAAAAATTTGCTTTTTGTTTTATGTACTTACCTACGTAATATTTTTTCTTTTTTTTGTAGCTGTTTTTCTTACAATCATCCGAAAAACGTCTGCTTTTAAAAATGCTGTTGATGCCAATTTTTAATATTTTTTCCAAATTTAAAAGTTTTTGCACCCAAATTATCAATTAACTAAATTTTTCTTGAATTTCTAAAATTTGTCAATTTCAAAAAAAAATTGGAAAAATTGACTTTTGGCAATTTTTCAGGATTTCGGTCAATTTTTGGAATTTAATTATTTTTTACCAAATTCAATCCTTCGAATTAAGTTTTATAGAATTTCAAATCTTTTGCGGATATTTTAACGAAACCTGAGGTTCATTTTTTCTTCACCCCTCCTCCCCTCCAATTGTCTCTGCCACGTAAATTTCATTTTTTTCTTCAATAAAAACCCTTATTCCAATACATCGTCAATTTTTAGCATAAATACTTGACAAAATTTTTAGCATCAATACTTGAGTTGAATAAGACAAAATTTTAGGAATGCAAATCGAACCCGAACCCGAAATTCAATTTAAACCACTAAAATAGGCCAAAAACCGAGCCCGAAACCGGAACCGTAATTTCAAAAAATGAAACCATAACCGTAAATTGAAACCAAATTATACAGGATGTTCCATGAATCGTCAGCCAAACATATTTTTTTGAAAAATAAACTTGAGATGAACATGTTGCCTATTTTGAAAATTGAAGGGGCAAATGCAGCTTCTTAAAAAATCATGTTCAAAATTTTTTTCAAGCATGAGAATTGATAGTACTTTGAAAACTGAACAAATTTTCACTTATGACTTTTTGCCTATCTTTAAAATTAAAAGGGGTACAAAAAAATTGTTCAAAAAAAATTCTCAGAGGCGTGACGAAGCAATATTTCTGGGGGGGTGAAGCTCAAATTTTCCCAACTATTTTCCGAGAAATTCCCAACTATTTTTCCTACTTATGGACAGAGACGAAACTTAGGCAAAAGTCTGAAGGGGTGAAAATAAAAGATTTGCTAGTTACATTTTCAAAAAAAGGGAACTTTTCATAAATTGCACGCAAGCCATTGCAATTTTTACCTTGTTTCAGTAAATAAAAAAATCTAGGTTTAATATAGGAAAATTAGATTAAAAATAGGGCAAAAATAGAACAAATTAGTAACAAAGGTCTGTTTGCGGAAATGTGTTCAATAGGGTCCCAGTAGATACCACATAAAACCCAAGAGCCCCAAGTGGTGTGGAAAATTTTTTGGGGGGTGAAACATCCCCCAAAATTGAGTTTTTTCCCATTATTTTTGAAAATATCAAGTTTGAAGGTAAAGTAATCACAGATTCAGAATCTGCATCGAATTTCCGATCAGATGATACCCTACATGACCCTTTTCACGTAAAACCTAAACCCCTAAGGGGGGTTTAAAATTTTGATATTTTAAAAATCTTGAATATATTACTTTTGATAAGTTGAAATTTGCATTCGAGTAATAATTTATCGTGTAAAAACGATTGTCTACCAGTAAGTAACTGATTGTGATCACTTCTGGACACAATCGCACCCCTATGGAGGGGGTGGGACCTATCAATAATATTGAAGCGTTTCAAACTGTGAATTTTTCAAAAAAATAACTTTTTGTGAAAGAAGCACGAACGTTGAGATGATGAACAACAAGACTAAAAAAAAATTTCAGAGGACGGTAGGCGCTCAAAATTTACCCTGGGGTTATGCGGGGGTGATATTTTGAGGCTCCAGCTCCCCCTCCCATGTGGCGAATTTTAGCTAAATCGGCTTTCTTGGGGTCGATTTAAAATATTTCGACCTCCCTGAACACGAATATTGCATTACTTTTGAAATCCAAAACGTAAAAGTGTCCTAAATTTTGAATTAACACCTTCCCGTATTTACCAATATTTATGAAAAATACTCGAAAAATGGAGTTTTTTGCCTCTATACCTCACACAACGATCAGAAACGAATTTTGAATACGATATTCGGTCATATATCTGATCTACATACTCTTACTCACATCCATGTTTCACACGTCTTCAAGGGGAACAGTAGTAGGAGGCCCCGCGTCACAATATATTCTCAATTTTGAAAATTTATAGCTTTTTTTTTGAATATTCTGGTTTATAGGTACTTAGGTATTAGGTAATATAAAAGATTTTGAACCATTCTGAATTGCAGATTCGAGAAGTTGACACCTTGACTAATAAATCTAGGCATTTGTGAGTAGTGCACCCAGAATAGCAGTTAATAAGAAGATGAAGGGTTCAAAATTTTGTCAACTTGGTAGATTTTTCACATACTTACGCAATAGACACGTTGGATGTGACATTCATGCTCTTCAAATCTAATGAATCACATTGTAATCAAAATCAAAATCCTCTCCCCTGTTGGGGGGAGGTGCGGAATTAAAACGGCGAGTAGTTCCGAAGAATTGAATTTTTTTATAACGAGCAGCTAGATATTTTCGCGGTTTTCATATTTGTGTTTCACTTGTTGTTGAAATATGAACCAATGGTACTTCAAAGGGGTAGCTTATACGAATCCCTTTATATCCATTTGGGACCCTAAGGAGGGGATGGTGTAAGGTGAAAAAAAAATTATATTAGGTGTAGCATGTAATATGTCTAAATTTGCGTCTGTGAGGTCGTAGAAAACAAATTTGGCACAACCATCTCCATCCACCAACTTCTCACCCTTCATCCAAAAAAGGGGAGAGGGTTTTGATTACAGTGTGATTCATTAGATATGAAAAATAGGAATTTGTTTCTGACCGTTGTGTGGGGTATAGAGGCAAAAAACTCCATTTTTCGAGTATTTTTCATAAATATTGGTAAATACGGGAAGGTGTTAATTCAAAATTTAGGGCACTTCTACGTTTTGGATTTCAAAAGTAATGCAATATTCGTGTTCAGGGAGGTCGAAATATATTAAATCGACCCCAAGAAAGCCGATTTAGCTAAACTTCGCCACATGGGAGGGGGAGCTGGAGCCTCAAAATACCACCCCCGCATAACCCCACGGTAAATTTTGAGCGCCTACCGTCCTCTGAAATTTTTTTTTAGTTTTGTTGTTCATCATCTCAACGTTCGTGCTTCTTTCACAAAAAGTTATTTTTTTGAAAAATTCACAGTTTGAAACGCTTCAAAATTATTGATAGGTCCCACCCCCTCCATAGGGGTGCAATTGTGTCCAGAAGTGATCACAATCAGTTACTTACTGATAGACAATCGTTGTTACACGATAAATTATTACTTGAATGCAAATTTCAACTTATCACAAGTAATATACTCAAGATTTTTAAAATATCAAAATTTTAAACCCCCCTTAGGGGTTTCGGTTTTTCGTGAAAAGGGTCATGTAGGGTATCATCTGATCGGAAATTCGATGCAGATTCCAAATCTGTGATTACTTTACCTTCAAACTTGATATTTTCAAAAATAATGGGAAAAAACTCAATTTTGGGGGATGTTTCACCCCCAAAAAAATTTTCCACACCACTTGGGGCTCTTGGGTTTTATGTGGTATCTACTGGGACCCTATTGAACACATTTCCGCAAACAGACCTTTGTTACTAATTTGTTCCATTTTTTTTTGTAATATGCCTATGGGTGATTCTAAATTTTCGCAGAAAACTCTGTACGGAGTAATTATCTCAGGAAATATACATGCTGGAACAATGCGGTTGGAATGTATAGATAGATAATCATCCCCCCTACATATTCCTGCGGAAATAATGGAGCAAAAAATATTCCTGTCCCCGAGGGGGCTAAAAAAGTAGTCCAAATGTCCTCGTCGTGGCCTGTACTTGATTTCGCGCTGAAGTCAAAATACTTCTGTTCTCTCCTATCGCAACTTTCCAAGCTGAACTATTGCACCAACTTAATGCAGAGAGGTCCCATATTACTTATTATGACGTTTAATACATATTTCAAAGTCGATGAAGCACATTTTTAAAAGCTCAAAGTAGCGTACGGAATTTTTGGTCCTTCGTCGTGGCTTTTTTTCTCGAAAGGCTGAGAGAGACAGTTGGTTATTTTAGAATACAACAATTGGTCGAGTCGATACCTTGACATCATAAAATTACTGTCCAGCTGTAGATTTGACTTCAGTGTTCATAATAATAACGATTTCGTGAAAAATATTTCCAAATTTATAATTCGGCACACAGAAATGTCCTCGTCGTGGCTCTTCATTGTGAGGCTATACCTCAATTTTTCATTTTTTTCAAAGCTGCCTCAAAATAAGAAGGTGAACCAGTTTTCGATGCAATAGTTGGTTTTTCCTCAAAACGCATTATTTTCTTACAATTTGGACATTTCTACAATTTTGTCCTTCGTCGTGGATGTCCTCGTCGTGGCATTCCCCATTTAAATTACATGGGGAAAATCTATTTTTGTTTTCCAGTTGTGTGAGCATGTGAATGTTATCTGGCACACTAGTATTAACGACTCTGATCAAAATTTTTCAGAAAAAAATGTTTAAAATTTTTTAAAAATTCCTAGACGAATTTCTGCGAAATTTTAGAATGACCCCTATATTAGTTAGACTAGGTAACATATGTATTGATAATTATTTTGTTAAGATTTATATAGATTTAATAATGTGTTGAGCCCGAGCGAAGCGAGGGCAAAATTTTTTAGCGAAAATAGACTTTCAAAAATTGAAAATTCAACACACTTCTCTCATTGAGATTTTCCAAAATGTGACCAATACTTTCGAATTCTTCTCTATTCCTGCTTTCTGTTTTCAACATCGTGGTCACTGACATCACAACAAATAGAAAAACAATTTGCAAGATATGGAACGTAATATTTAACCCGAGCGAAGCGAGGGCAATTATTTTTTTTTGAAAAATGTATGATAAAATAAGCAAAAGAACCACTATTCTGAATTCCTTCTTAAAGATTTTTGAAAAGCGTGTCTTGAAAAAAAACAAAGGGGTTCAATAGTGATCATTTGGCGAAAAAGGGTGGCTTTAGTGACTAAGCGTGAAAATAGGGGACAGTCATTTAAAAACTGATTTCTGTCTGAGGCCTGTAAAACCAATAATAAATGAGAAGGAAATTTTTTTTCCCCTTCATAAAGTATTCAATATTGTCTGAGATAGAAGATGAGAGTGTTCATATCATTGTAAGTAGCGAGGGCGAAAATTTTTGAAGAAAAAGTATATACAAAAGCTGAAATTTTTTCATTTTTCAAATTAATAGGTGAAGTCCTCAACTCATACTTCTTAAGTAATTACATTGGTTTGCTTAGGTGTTGGTATATGCCCGAGCGAAGCGAGGGCTAAAATTTGAAAAGTTAGTGATTTTTAAAACAAAAATAATTATTTTTTCAATAGATTATTCTTTGAAAAATTTCTATTACTTCCATATAAAAAATTTGTGATTTTAAATGTTTTTTTAAACGAAATTTTAGCTATTTTACACAATTTGCAATCAACTTTTTCGATATTCTCAAGTTTTTTCAACGTTCCCAAGTAAGTACAACTTTTCAAAAACTTGGGAATTTTAACTTTTTTGAATCTAAACTTGAGAGAATTGGAATAAGTTGGGAAAAAGTTGGGAATCCCAAATTTACACAATTTTCCAAGTCGACCAAGTCCAAATTAGGGATTGTGATATTCTCAATTTTTTCAGCTTTCCCAAATCCAAACTTCAAAAAAGTTGGGACAATTTGGAAAAAAGTTGAAAATCTCAATTGTACCCAGTTTTCCTAAAATTTGATTAGGGATTGTGATTTTCTTAAATTTTTTCGACTTTCCAAAATTCAAACTGCGGAAAAGTTGGGACAAGTCCCAACTTTTCCCAATTTTCCCACTTTTTCCTGATTTTCCCAATTTTTCTCAACTTTGGAATCGTCTGGGGGGGTGACGCACCCCCCCACACCCCCCCGTTAGTCACGCCTCTGAAAATTCTCAAAAAATTAACTGATCAAGGGAGCGGATAGTACGTTGAAAACTGAAGAAATTTTGTTTTGTAGACTTTTTGCCTAACATAAAAAATAAAGGAGCTAAGGCTCATTAAAAATTGAGAAAATTTGAAAATTTCTTAGAGCCCATTTATTTTGAATGACCCTTAGCCCCTTCATTTTCGATGTTAGGCAAAAGGTCTACAGAACAAAAATTCTTCAGTTTTCAACGTTCTATCCATTCCCTTCATTAATTTATTTTTTAAGAATTTTTTTTGCGGTCCCTTCATTTTCAAAGATAGGCAAAAAGTCATAAAGTGAAAATTTGTTCACTTTTCTATGTACTATCCATTCCCATGGATGAAAATTTTTTTGAAGTTATTTTTTTAGAAGCATCATTTGCCCCTTCAATTTTCAAAATAGGCAATATGTTCATCTCAAAAAATTTTCAGTTGTACCCGGCTATATCCAAAAAATACGTTTGGCAGACGATTCGTGGAACACCCTGTAGAAGAAAATTAAATCGGAACTGAAACATAAAATTTTGGTTTTAGTTTTTTTTTTTGAAGTTTGGCACTATTGAAATCGAAACCGATATTTTTTCGATTTCGGTTTGCATATCTACAAAATTCAACTATCGACATCGTTGCTTTGAACTGTGAAAAAAATTCAGAAAGCGTCTATCGAAGGAAATCGACACTGAAGCTTTCATAAATTTTAAGGAATAATTCGAATCCAACTTGTCTGTCAAAATAAACTTAATCATTCCTCTGAATAAATGATTGAAATCTAGCATCATCCGAAACTGTCGCGAAACTTCAAACGATTCGATACTCTCGCAAATCAAAGGAAAAAATTCTCACCACTATTTGTACAAAACCTTTCGTACGTTTCACTTTGAACCTACCCTGCTTAAATTGCGGCTCGTATTTAAAAAAATTCAACAGTCGCGAAAATATTTGAGCGTGGAATTTGGCGCAGGCATTTCAAGCGGCTTGAACATTCAACGTTAGGTACCCGTTGTTTATAGGGGTGTAGGATAGCGGAACAATTTATACGCTAGGAATGATCTTATAAGGGACGAATATATGTAAGCCATTATCACGATGGAGATGTATGCACAGAGTACACGTGAAACGTAACGAGATTAAACGCGAGGCGGAAAAGAGAAATTATTTTGACTAACAACGCGAATGATTCGGTTACCGTCGTTTAAAATCAATTACAAAGCATTTAAATTTGAATCTTTCTGCTATGGCGAACATGGCTCAAAATATGAATACGGGGAAGAGAAACAGAAAAAAATATTCCGCTGCGAAACTTACGCAGATGTGAGAATAAAAACTTTACTTTCGATGGTCCAAGACGTTTGAAAGTTATTTCCCACGTGCGAGGTAAATTTAAAATTACCGCAAAGGCGGAAAAATTCTTGGTAATTCTGGCATACTCGAATACGAGTATTTCATCGGCTAGGACGATCGTTGACCCTGGAACGTGCTCGTCGTACCATGCGTTAGGGGTTCGTAACTCGTGGTGCGCCTTGTTTACTTCGAGTATGCAAAAATATTAACGTCGTGCGTTTTATTTCGGTCGTAACTCCTCGAGGCGAGATCGGTTTGCGGATCTTTTCGTAATGAAGATGTCGAGATATCGGTTTATTTTTGATTTTGATGACTCGATTTCTCGCCTCGAGAACGTTTTACGCTCACTGAGACCATAAAGACGGCTAGATAGGAGGTAGATAGCTGGATACTGTCTCCCGAATGGAGATTAATTACATTTAAGTCCCATTCTAACGATCGTATATACCGGTAAGTTGAAAACCTTAGTCCGAATTAATTAAACCGAGCTTACAATTATTCTCTCCCCTAAACTAAACAGGTCCAGTGTGTCCATATACCATACTGTGTCCATACTCCAAGTCCATATATTATACAAAACGCCAGTTTGTTTTTTTTCTTTCGTCTGTTCAGAGAAAATTAATAGGCTAGTTTTACCCAATCTGAGCGAGTAAATTTAAAAATGTTGAAAGTACCAGGGTGGATATTAATGACAGATAAGCATCCCTCAAGGTAATAAAAAATTTTGTAATCCTTGGTGCCGGCGAATGTATTTTTTTTATTTCTTATCCGGCACATCATTCAAATAAATTACCCAATTTGCAAATCGTTTCGCATTCAATTATTAAGGCGATATCGGAAAAATACCCTTTTAAAATGTTGTAAGTTGTAAATTACGAACGGAATGCGTGAAAAATACGACCGCACCGGTTGGGTTATTTTTCAAGTAACCAAAGCAACGTTTTTATAATGAGGTCGTTTTTCAAAATACATCTTTTTCTCTTTACCGTCGAAGGAAGAAGGGAGGGGTTTCTTAGAAATTTCCAATTATGTATTCAGATGGCGATTTTTTTTCTCGTGCTTTTTTTTTATTTGAAAAACGATCGAGCTTTTTTTGCGCTTTCGTCTTCGCCTCTCGTAATAATTTCGTTCGTTGTGAAAGCGTCTATTGTAAGTAAGATTTTTATTCATTAATTTTCTGATGTTTCAAAAATACGTACTCGAGTGTCGAGGCGTAAATGAAATTGCCGCTGGAAATTTACCAAGCTGAGGCAGCAATTAGAAAAATTACCATCTGGGGTATAGTCACGTTCGTGGGGACTGGAATTTTCTATAGAAATTTTTCCAGGGCTCGTTGGACGAAAATGGAGCAACGAATGGCATAATTTTACTTGTTGGGGGAATGGTGGGGGAGAGGGGCGTACAAGGTGTTTCAAAGCTGATGTATTTCCTTGAACGGAGCAAGTTGTCAACTCAAATTGGGCCCAACTATGCGAAGTGGGAGCAAAATCAATTTTGGCTTAAGGTCAATCATCTTATAAATTTCAATTCACTTCAAAAAACATAATTTTCTCACAGAAAAATACATTTATCATTTTGCTGAATTTTGATGACTGAAATTTTTTGCTCGGAAGAGAGGCACTTTGGAAATTGAACAAAATTTTGTCAATTTTTTACTCAAATTTTTGTTAAACTCTGGTAAGGGAGGAGGTGATTTTAATGCTGCAATGCTTTCGGAAAATTCTAATTTTCTATGAATTTTCTATAACATCAGAAGCTGAGCAATTACTTTCAAAGTTGAAGCATTTTTTGAAATAGAACAAAAAATTATTCTTTGATCATCACACTTATGTAGGTAAATTTTCAAAAAAAATTAGTTTTGAAAAATAGTGCTTTATCGGAGAGAGGATTGTTATATTACTTTAAAAAATTGTTTTTTTTCTGTTTCCCAAATCCACCCTACTAAAAACCAAGTTTTTGAAATGAACGAACTTTTTTGCTACTTTTTTGCAATAAAACTTGACGAAGTTCTTGTACAAAATATCGATTTAAGAGCTCGTTTTGCATCCTAGGGACCTCGGGAGGGTTTTAATCGATTTTTCAATTGTCTAGGAAGAAAAGGACCTAGCGGTAAAAACAGGTTTTGAAATAAATGAACTTTTTTGCAATTTTTTTTTGCAATAAAACTTGAAGAAGTTTTTGTACAAAATATTGATTCAAGAGCTCATTTTGCATCTTAGGGAGAGTTTTAATCGATTTCCTAGGGGTTTGCGGTCCCGAATCTGTCAAAAAGTGTTTTTCGGTAAATGACCCCTAAGATCTCTTTTTTCCTGTACGGTCACATTTATTTTGAGAAAAATCGTTTGAAAATTATGATTTTTTGAACATTCTAAAATTTTGATTTAATTTTTTAAAAAGATAATTTCGGCCTCGAAGAAAAATATAAATTTGGAAAAAGTAACGGAACTTTTTTTGTTTTCTACTTGGAAAATTTTGAGGTTCTTACCTCCAAAAATAACGATTGTAGTTTCATTCAAAAACATTCAAATCATCGGGAAAAATGGGAATCATGCTAGCTCGTAGTAAAAAAAAAACAAAAAAAAGATTAGAAAAGTTTTTGATTTTTTAAAATTTTCAAAATTATAAAAAACCTTTGAAAATCATGGTTTTAGATAGAAAAAATTGAAAAAAAACTCATAACTTTTCTTTAATTTGGTGATGGCGATACTTATGACCAACTATCAGCAAAAAAAATAATCAAAAAAGCTAAAAAAATTGGAATTTTTTGAAAATGAAAAATTTTGGAGGTTATTTTGATTCATACAAAAATAGTAAAAAATAATTTGAAGAAATCGTGAATTTTTTAAAACTTTTCTTCATTCGTGATAATACGACTAGCTGATTGCAAAAAAAAAAAATACAAACACGAACCAAAAAGATTCACCTAAAAAAATAGTTCTGATTTACTGAAAATTTTGAGTCTTTGTTAAAAATAATGAATTCGACCTCGCAGAAAAACGAGGGTACATATGTAAACTTACCCAATGTTTTCAACTTTTTCAAGACTTTAATTTAAAATAATTCATTCATTCTAAATTCTAAGCCTTATAGTTTTTATTTTTTCATTCAAGAAGTAGATTCAAAATTTCAAATTTGATGATATTCAAACACCCGATTATTAAATAAACAAGGAACAATAATAAAAAAATAAACATTTTTATTCAAAATTACAAAAAAATAGCAGAATGTTTTTCAATTCAAAAATAACAAAAAATTCCTTTTTATTAAAAAAAAAATCAGAAAATGACTAATGAATAATTTAATATTCATCCAAATTTACCTCACATCATTGTTTTTGAGATTGTGAGCGTAATCAGTAATCACTCGTTCTGATAACACTAGGAAATCGTGTACATTGTCTACAAAGTTGGCATTATACATTATAAACTATAAAAGGCACAGCCCTGAGAAAAACACCATAAAACTGGAAAAAATTATGAAATTGTTTTTGCATTTTTCAATAGGTAGCACATAGTACATAATACAATTATTATCAGTAAAAAAAATTTAGGTAATAAAAATTTAAAAAAAAACAACTGAAAACTCGTCTAAAAATAACGATTTAGGCCTCATACAAAAACACTTACAGAAAATGAAAAAAATTGTAATTATGTTTTTGTACTTTTCAATAGTGGTACTAATGCAGGTTGCTTTTAGCAAAAAAATTATAAATTTTCTCCAATTTTTTGAAAATTTTTAAAATTTGAGTACCTACTTATAGTACGGACTTTTTAGCTGAAATGAAGCCCAAACCCAAAAGAAATTAGCAGAAAGGGGAAGTTTCGTATACAGGGTGGCTCAGTTAAGGTGTGAAATATTGAAACCTCATATTCTACTTATCAATACGAACAAAAAATGTCATATTCAACATGGGCCCAAAATGCTTTCTTTCTGAGATATTGCCGAGTAAAGAACTGGAAATTCGGCAACGTTGCGCATCGCGACGCCCGTAAAATGTTGCGTTTAATGAGACGAGCGTCGGGGTTACTTACGCGGAAGTTGATTACAGCGTTGCCACAAAATAAATTATGCTGAGATACCCTCCATTTTTTTGATTTTTTAGAAAAAAAATTTAGGTGAAATTTTTTTTATAATAATGAGGAAACATGAGAAATCATTAAATTCGATTTTTATTGTAATTTTGTGGGATGGTCGAAATTTGATAAATTGATTACTCAGCACCCAATAAATAAATAAAAAACAGAAATTTGGGTTAATAGGTGTTAAATAAGTAGTACTACCCCTAAAGGTGAATACAATTTCAAAAAAATGATTTTTCGTTCTTGTTCGACCATTTTTTTGGTACAGAAACACATTTTTTGCTTTAAAACACTTACTTATGAACCAAAAAAAAAAAAAAAAATGGTATACGTTTCTATGGACCTCCTTTCACTTTTTCCACCACCTACCCCCGAAAATTTTCACTGCTAGAGCAAAAATTGTCAATTTTGGGTGAAATCTGGGCCCCCTTTAAAGGCGAATAACTCAGTAATGAAGCGTTTATGACCCATCATGTATATACCATTTTTTACTCCAAATGATAAGTAGAATACGTGGTTTTAATATTTCACACCTTAACCGAGCCACCCTGTATAAGCTCAGTAAAACATGTATTTCAATATTCCCGAACTTCCCTAAAATTGGTGAATATTTTGACCCCTTTTGGGGGGGTGAGGGGGTTCAAATTTTGGTTTTTCGGCCATAACTTTCGAAATTACGCATTTACGAAAAATAAGTTGAAACAAAAGTTGTAGAGAATTAAAAAACAAATAATTTTGTTACTTACAATTTTTTCCTAAGACGTCATGGAAGGGAGCTGGGGTTTTCCGAAAAAAATCAATTTTGAAAATTTCCTATTATCAGAAATAATTATCAAAAATCGGATTGATCGACTTTTGGAAGCGGTTTTTTTGCATAGTATATCCCATTACTATGTAGAACAAGAAAAATGTATAGCCGACCCCTCATCTCAGAGTAGGGGGGTGGACCCTCCGTAGAAAAAGTCGAGTTTTCCCCCAAGCATAGCTCAGCTACAGTGAAAAATTCGAAAAATTGGTTCAAACAAACATTGTAGAGCGTTAAAAGACGAACATTTTACTTTTTTTACTTTTTTTCTACGTAGTCTTTGGGGCGAGTTATCGCAAAAAGAAAAAAAATCGGCGCAGCGTTCAAAAATGTTTTACAAATTTTATGCCTTGTCTTTTGGGGTCCAATTTGGGTTCAAGGGTTAAATGATAATAAAAATCGAGTTAAGTGATCACAAAAACCCCAGAAATTCACTTTTGGGGCTATTGGTTCGCTACATTTTATACCAGATCTACTTTTGCGTAATTTATTGAGTTGATGAAAAATTTTTGAACGCCGCGTCGCTTGTTTTCTTTTTGCGATAACTCGCCCCCAAGACCACGTAGAAAAAAAGTAAAAAAAGTAAAATGTTCGTCTTTTAACGCTCTACAATGTTTGTTTGAACCAATTTTTCGAATTTTTCACTGTAGCTGAGCTATGCTTGGGGGAAAACGCGACTTTTTCTACGGAGGGTCCACCCCCCTACTCCGAGATGAGGGGTCGGCTATACATTTTTCTTGTTCTACATAGTAATGGGATATACTATGCAAAAAAACCGCTTCCAAAAGTCGATCAATCCGATTTTTGATAATTATTTCTGATAATAGGAAATTTTCAAAATTGATTTTTTTCGGAAAACCCCAGCTCCCTTCCATGACGTCTTAGGAAAAAATTGTAAGTAACAAAATTATTTGTTTTTTAATTCTCTACAACTTTTGTTTCAACTTATTTTTCGTAAATGCGTAATTTCGAAAGTTATGGCCGAAAAACCAAAATTTGAACCCCCTCATCCCCCAAAAAGGGGTCAAAATATTCACCAATTTTAGGGAAGTTCGGGAATATTGAAATAGATGTCTTACTGAGCTTATATACGAAACTTCCCCTTTCTGCTAATTTTTTTTGGGTCAAAACCTAAAAAGCCTGTATTATTAATGGGGCATGGGTTGGATACTTGAAATTTTTATTTCGTTCTTTAACGTCATATCACAACTTTTTTCTATCCTTTCTCTAACTTATTTTTAAAAAAAAGTATTCTATTATTGCTGCTGTTCTACTTCCATCTTTATCTTTGAAATATATGAGAGCTGAAAAGAAAGACTTATTTCGGTGCCAGATACGAGTACTTCAAATCTCTACGTAGTACGTACCTATGACTACAAATCGACGAAATTACGAATGAAAAATTTTCAAGTCGTATTTTAGCTCCTTTTATTCAAACAGTAGTCAAATTTACATAGTAATGTTTGAGTTTGGTTGCCTACTAATTATATTGAAGGGGTTACCGCAGTTCTGAAACACCCTGTATATTGACGAGTATCTAATACATTTTTTCGTATAAATATATACGAGTAAGAAAAATAAAAATAAAACATCTATGTAAATTTGTAATTCGAACTGACGATACCGGGTTAAATTTCATTTATATAGACGAGTCTTCGTCGGTCTGTTTCAGTTTCAGAATGTTTACGCGTTATTGAAGCGTGTAAAACTGTAAGAAAACTCGTGTTATTTCGAAAATAACTCGTAGCCGGAGACGGAACAATAGGTTATTTTTTTCTAACCTTTGAAATGCGACAACTCGTTGATTAAATTTCGTATTGAAAGACGGTTTTTTTTTAATAAAATAGAAAATTGTGTTTATTCGGCAACAAAGTTTAGAGGGTGTACCGTGTTATCGTACTCGAATGTTTTTTATTTCGGGATAATACTGCATCGTATACGAACTAGCGTTGGTGAGACTCTCGAGAGGGAATCGTATTATTTGGACGTTTGGGATAGGTTTACCTAATACACCAAGTTCCGTATGGGTACGGTCCCACTTCAATTATAAAAGCATTCTTCGTTTATTTATCAAACCTCGACGGAGTACGCGTTTTACCTAGCTGCTAATACCGAATAAATTGCATTTGTCGGCGTATCGCCTGCACGATGTAGTACACCGGCGCAAAGTTTAATTAATGATGGGTTCGTATCTTGCTGTAAAGGTCCTGCAGATGCTAAAACGCCGAGAATTATTTTGCGGATGATTGTTTCATCAGCGAGGCGAGAAGTGGTTTAATGGGTGGCGAAATTTGGGAGCGAATTGTCTGGCCACGAAGTAGATTTTTTCCAGAATGATATTTAAGGACAAATGGCGGAGTCTTGGGTAAAGCCTGGTTCAGAATCAAGTGCGAATGGATAAAATTTTTTTACTGGAATTTGGCGCCGATTTTTATTTAAAAGAATTTGGCATGAGATTTTTTCGGAATTAATTTGGGAGGGTTCTAATTCAACGTATGGAATGGGGGGGGGGGTGATTTCTTTAAGAATTTTTTACTTTCTAGCAATTTAATTTTCAAAAAATAATTTTAATTGAATAAATGAAGATATTTCAGTGATAAGAACCAGACACACTGAAAAAACAAATAAATAAATTCTATCCAAAAAAATGATAACGGGGCACTATTCACAAAATTGCAAAATTTATTCTGAAAAAATAATATTTATTGCGAGATTTGCTGAAATTTATTTCGATGCAATAAATTTTACCAAATTTCGCATTAAATATTATTATTTTTTAGGATAAATTTTATCAATTTTGTGAATATGGTGCCCTGTTATCATTTTTTTTGATAAAATTTATCATTTATTGAACACTTTTTATTTATTTTTCATTTCTCATTTTTTCCAGTGTATTAACTCACGGAATATTGTTACTGAAATTTTCTAAAATTGCAAGTTAGGCCAAAACCTTCCAGAAATGAGGATTTTCCATACTTCTGCATTCCAAAGTTTGGCAGAGTTTGATCATTTTCAAGTCATTTTTTTGAAAATATCTATATCCAAAAGGAAGTGAGAAATAGACCTGTTTTGGCGAATTTTTTGACTGTAGAAAAAAATTACAGTTCGAGCGAAACTAGAAAGAAAAAATTTTCAGAAATCCAAAATTCGAAGTATAAAAACCTGCATAAAACAGTTTTTGAAAAATCGGCGTTGATCAAACATCAAAATTTGCGTTTGAGGAGGGGGACGATTTTTCAAAGAATGCGCATAGTAATTTGTCAAGAATAGAATTTAAAGAAAACCTATAGCTCAAAAAAATGGAAAACTCCAGAAAATATATGATTTTTCGACAAAATTTACTTCCTAAAAAATTACGACTGACGTGAGGTGGAATTGAATTATTTTAAATACTACCTTACCTTTGGTTCAAAATTCAACTCTGAGGACTCATTTTTTAATTTTATTTCGTATGTAATGATGGAAAAAGTTCGAACTTTGATTTTACCGAGTACAGCGTAATCTGATCAAAAACTGTCCAAAAATGAAGTTTCTATGTTCTCTGAATCTACCCACTCAACATTTGCATACAGTAAACGAAAATATGGGAAAAATTTGGGGAAAGTAATAAAAAAGTGTTTTTTAGACTTGAAAAGTTCAACTTTTTTTGGAAATTTTCAAGGGGTGCCTAGTTTAGTTTTTGGAATTTTTCATTGTTTTGGGCGATATAGGTTGACTGAAATTGAGACAATTGTCGGCTTTGAAATTAATCTATGTTTAGTGGATTACTATAATAATGCATTCTCTAAAAAAATTTTTTCTTCCTATAATTATATAATCTACCCCTGTCCTTAAAATTGACAATTGTTTTCACTTTCACCGGAATTTTTTTCAATTCGCCTAATTATCTACCCGCGCACCTTTGCGTGGAATCTTTTTTTTGTGGTGATTTCTTTTGAAGTTCAAAGATTTAGATTTATTATATAATGCGTATTTAAAAATCTCGTAAAAAATTAGTACCTAGTGATTTTTTGGAATAAAAATTGTAAAACGCCACACCTTTCAAATCATGCTCCTACACAATTTCGCGTTTTAAGTACTTCTTGCAACAAAAAAAAACCTCCCCGGTGCTTCATGAATATCATGTAAACGGTCTGAAAGACTTGGAAATTCAAGAAAAGTGATCAATTTTTGGTCATTTATTCCATTATCAAGCCACTTTTAGGTCACCTTTTTCACTTCCAAAAGTCACCAGTCCTTTTTTTTGAAAATTTGGATTACGATGTCTGTACTTGAAATTTAGTTTCTTCCAATTTTTTTCAACTTTATATTTCGAAAAAAAATTTTCAACTCAAAACTTTTTCTGAATTTCTACCTAGGCACTTTAATCGTTTGCTAAATATTTTTCAACTCCAAGTTTGCTGTCGAGATTAGATTAAAAAAATCTGGAACTTACAACTTCAATCTTCAAATTAAAATTTAAACTTTTATTTTCTGAACTTGAAACTTGATCTGAAAACGGATTTTTTTCCACAAATTTGGACAGGGCGTCCATTCTCTGGGAAAACCAGGAAAAGTTAGGGAATCTTGATAGTCTGAAAAGGTCAGGGAATTTCGGAATTTTCTCTGGGATTTTTCGAAAATCCAAAAAAAGAATAAATCATTTGGAAACGTGTTTTTATGCTTATTCTATTATAAATTGTTCAAAAAATTTCGTCTTCGCTTCGCTCGGGGAAAATTATTACCTACACATTTTATCTAATTTTTTTATTCATCATTTTTTGTTGACAATAATGTACCTACAATAAAATTGATGTTCAAAATGCATGTCTTTGTCCATTAAATTATGAATTATTCAAAAAAAAATTTCCCTCGCTTCGTTCGGGGTAATTTACACTCTTTCTGTCCACAAAATTTATTTATTTATTGGTACTAACTAAAAAATTGCAGTGGATTGCGTGAATTTATAAATTTGAGGCATGTGTTTTTCATTTAGACGGGGAGGGGGGATGAAATGTGAAGAAATTTTTGAATTTTTAGCCCAGAAAAATACGAATTTTCATTCACTTGATTTGGTAGACACCTTGGCATAATTTGGTTCATTTTTCGAAACTTCATTTTGTGTTGGAATACTTGGTTTTTCCTTTTTATTTGAAATTTTTTTCTATGGGTAATAAATTCAAATTTTCAAATTTTTGTGGTAGTAGGGAGTTGGGGGGGCTCAAAAATTTTCAGAATTGAATTTGAATCTTTTTTTTGGTCTGAAGAGGAGCATCTAAAGATCTCGTAAAAAGTATCTAGTGATTTTGAAAAAAAAATCGAAAGACCTCATGCATTCTATACTATTCTTAAATGCACAATTTCGGGTGAAAAATTACCCTCCCCCCTGGTTTACGAATATCATACTTAAAAGGTCTGGGAAAATTCGAAAAATTGACCCGGAAAAGCTGGAAAAGTCAGGGAAAATAATTTCTGAAATATAGTGGACACCCTGTTAGAACCTAAATTTCAAACTAAACCTTTATGAAATCGGTTTCGCCATATCTGGAAAATTAGACTAACTGCGTTTTATAAAAAACACTCCTAAATTGAAAATGTAAGGTATACTCTTCACTACGTTACTAATACGTATAAAAGCATCGAGAAATAGGGACTATCAACATGATGCCATAAGGTACACACATATTGTACTTGGGGGAAAATAAAAATTATACCACCAACGCCGGCAATATGATGCATCGCTTTCTTAACACATCGATTCGTGTGGTATAAATTGAGAACCAGGGACAAATGTTATTTCTCTATTCGAGTTGTTCCAATATCACTAATGATCGTCCCCTTGCTTCTTTCGTTTTAGGTATGATTTGGAAAACGGATTTGGATTTTCTCATTCCGCACGAACCCTTGGCCGCAGTTTCGTTGAACTTCACGACATCGCTGGGTATCCCAACGTCATCAATATCCACAACAATTGCAAGCTTGCAACCGAAATCGTTACCTTTATCAGTTACACCCGGTCAGGAAATTCTCATCAGTGGTAAGTCCTATTCTGGTGGAATGCATAATACACCCTCGACGGTCATAAAATCTCAACTGTAATAAAAATCCCCAATTCTATGGAATCGCGTTGGTATCTATCTGATTCGAAAATACGCGTTATTCGACCGAATGATTAGCTTTGTCTCGTCATTTCGCCCGAGTATTTGACTAGATAGTGGAGTGATTTGGGAATAAAAAATTACAGCGACGATTAGGATTTAATGGAGCTTAAGGCTTTATAAATTAGGGAACGAATATAGGGGGTTGGAATTTCCATGTGTGATGAAATTATCGACCGGATGCAATCTTCGAAATCATACAGAATGGGGATGTGATTTATATGCGCGTTGTTGTTTTGTGTTTTTACGCTATAAACTATCTGTCTGTCTGAAATATACAAAGTGGAGAGAATATGGTCTCGGAATATTGAAAAGATCGCTTATTTATCGAGCATTTGGGAATTTCTGGGCGGATTGCGAGAGTTTCTCGAAAATGATTTACGTCTGGAATCAAATTCTTCGGGAGTTCTGGTTCGATGTAAGACGGGATGATTAAAAATTACGAGGATCCGAGATGCTGCGAAATTTGTCGAACGTTGGGTGGAAAAAATTGATAATACGTGTGCGATTTACATAATAACACAATTTAGGTGACGTTCGATATTATAAAACCAATCGGTAATATAATATATGATGACTCGCAGTTCACTAGATTATGGTAGAGCACAATGCGAAAATAAAAGAAGGACGTTATTTATTATATGGAAACGCGACGCGACGCTGTGTAGGTTAAATTACGCGTGAATTTTGCCCAGCTATAGGTGCCTATGCTTATTACAAGTACACGGAGATAGCGTAAAATGAGATTTCATTCAATTACATCGAGCTGTAATTAAAGGCGAACCGAACACAGGCGTGTACATAAAATCGAAGTTTCGATTTCATGGCATACCTTCCCATCTCCATCTACCTATAAAATGTACTCGGTATCATTTTATAATTTATTGTTTCAAAACGAATGCCGGTGAAAAATTTATGTTTAGGTATATGCATTTTAACCGAGAGTAAGGCGAACGAAGATAATTAAGATTCATAAATAGTGCTAATTTTTCAACCGTATTGGAAGTTTTTTTTTGTAGTCTCCGATGACCGCGGGCCTTTTAGCAAATTAATAATTTCAGGGATCGAGCCTCTGCGGCCGGCATTTTGCCACCCCTTTCGTTTGGCAAATTAGATGACCGGACTAATTTCGAACCCTAAAAATTCCCGTTCCGAATAATTTCCGGTTTTATGCCCGTACGCGAGCTGGCCACAATATGGTGTTAATTGTGTGATTTTTCTATCTCACGTTTTGTTGCAGATGATACAAATTTCGGATCCGTATCCATCGAGTTTCTGAATTACGCTTTAGCTCTGTTTATTTATTCGGTCCGATATCCGTCCGTGTTCTGGAACACTAATAAATATTTCGGAATTTTGTTCTCGCTGCAGTTGTTGGTCAACAGCGTCCAGTGCTTATTAATGCATGCCGGAGTGTGTATTTTGTATAAGGTGAGTTGGAGGGTTTTGGCATGTGATAGATTTGCCTGTTTGGTGTATTGGAAGAGTTATTGAATTTTTTAAAAAATTTATATTTATTGAAATACTTTGAGGAGTTGAGCTATATAAGAATTATGAATGATGCCTCAGAGAGAAATATTTAAAAAAAAGTGTTTTTAATGAAACACAATTCACATAGATAACCAAAGCCGGCGAATCATTTTTTTTCTCCGTAGGTGCTCACACTCTGGGGGAGAAGTTCGGGGTCCCAAAATATTTTCCAACTCTAAAATTTTTTCATCTGAAATAAAATTTTCCATCAACTCTGAAATTTTTCTCCCTATTTTTTTCTCAGGTCAAAAAATTTTTCAACTCTGTATTTTTTCAAAAATACATATTTTTCAACTTGGGAATTTTTTTTCAATGTTAAATATTTTCTCAAACTTGTTTAGCTCTCAAAATTTTTCTTAAAATGAAATCTTTTCAAGAAATAAAATTTTCCATCAACTCTGAAATTTTTCTCCCTACTATTTTTTTCTCAGGTCAAAAAATTTTTCAACTCTGTATTTTTTCAAAAATACATATTTTTCAACTTAAGAAATTTTTTTCAATGTTAGATATTTTCTCAAACTTGTTTGGCTCTCAAAATTTGTCTTAAAATGAAATCTTTTCACGAAATGAAATTTTTTCTCATAAGTCTAATTTTTTCAGCTCTTGATTTTTTTTAAATTCCAATTTTTTCAGTTCGGAATTTTTTCTTAATTTTTTTCCAGCTCTAAAATATTTTTAGAATGAAAAAATTTTTAATTTGAGTTGAAAAATTTCTTAAGAAAATCGAGGTGAAAAAATTCGAGAGAAGTCTAGTTTTTAAAAATTTTCAAATCAAAGAATGGAATTTTATAGACTTGATGGTTAATATAAATATCAGTGAACGAAAAAATGTTAGAGAATAAAAATTGAAAAAAATCTTGAAGCTAAAAAAAATTTTGAAGAAAAAATTTCAAGAGAGGGAAACTTTTTTTGAAATTGAATAAATTGAAATTTTGAGAAAAAATTTTGAAATCTGAAAAAATAGAGATTTTGAGAAAATAGTACAGACATGAACAATGATTTTTATCATTGTGCTGTCAAGGTGCTCTAAATCAGAAGTTGTAAGGTGAAAGTCAAAAGTTTTAAGCAGAAAGTTTGTGCACATTTAGCTAAAAGCTGAAACGAAAGAGAGCTGAAAGCTAGCCAAAAGCTAGCTGTATGAATCAAAAAGCTAAAAGCTAAATCCAAAAGTTTTATTTTTGAAATTTTCAGCCGAAAGCCAAAAGCAGAAGTTTTATTTTACGGGGTTTCATTCATGGATTTCAGTTTGGTGTGAAATTTTTCATTTTTTTTTAGAAAATTTGGACTGTGGTGATTGAGTTTCAAAATTTTTGTGGATTTTGGGATTTTTTAACTGCAACTATTGAAAAATCCTTGTAGGTGCTCGAGCACGCCAGCACCTCCAGTAACGCCGGGCATGTAGATAACTGATATTTTCAAATTGATAAAAACTGATTTGTGAGTCCTACAACCCAATTAATCTTTTTTTTAGTGTCTCGGTCACTTTTTTTCGCCTTTGGCCACTTTTAGCTATTATTTTTACCAAACAACCACTAAATTCGCATTTATAAAAAAAATTATAGCTGTACCTAACGAGAGAAAAAGTGTAATATTACAAAAAAAAAAAATTGAAGTAAGTAATAATTATCAAAGATAAAAAAAATAAAAGGATCGCCTTGAAATCTTTGAAATTTTTTGAAGTAAAATTTATTTGTTGAAATTTTTCGAATTCTTTAGAAACATTAATTTTTAAAAAAGTTTTCTGGAAATTTTTCTAGTTTTAAATGATTTTTTCTGTTGGGCTATTCCATACCTACTAAAACAGACCAAAAATGAAGTCGGGTCTTCCGATTTCGCTCAATTTTTTTTTACGAGTTCCTTTTGGTGGCCTATTTACAAAACCACGATCATTTCTTTTCTATCCCTCAAGGGGTGGGGAAGCAGAACTCGAAATTTTTATGCAATTGCGATTTTCAGCCAAATTACCCATTTTGAATCTCGAGATAGGTTGTATTTGGGGAAAATCTGTTTGCGGGGTCTGAAATATAATTACTAGGAGATTCAAAAACGGTAATCACATTTTTAAAAGCGCAAAGTTGAACTTTAGTGGTGAAAGCTCAACTTTCATGATGAAAATAAAAGATGAAAACTACAGTCAAGGGGGGGTACAAGTGTTCACAATTTTGACCAAAATTTTAAAAAAATCGAAAAAATAAAGTAACAAATCGATTACTACTAATTCAAAGGCGCTGATTTCGAATATGTACTCAGTTTTTTCATTCGATTTCTCTGACCCCCCCCCCCCCATTAACCTCCTTGATAGGGTCAAAATTCAAAAAAATGAAAAATAACGTGTAACCTATTGTTTGTTAGGTTTTTGAGGGTGCTGAGTTCGAAAATTTGCTTATTTTATGGATTTGGCCCTTTGGTCCCCCTCTAGTCCCCAATTTTGAGGAAAAGTATGTCGAGAAACGAAAATATCGTGTGGCATATCGATTCTAATTAATTTGAGGGCGTAGAATTCGAATATCGACGTACTTTTTGATCCGACCCCCTCCCCGTGCTCAAAATGACCCCTTCCTTCAGTCTTCGGTAATCAATATGAAATTGAATATTTCAAAAAATTACAGGGAAGGAGTTGTATCATGAAGACCCGACTTCATTTTTGGTCAGTTTTAGTATGGAACAGGCCTGTTTTTATTTTTTTTTAATTTTGAAAAAAATATGTACCAATTTTAAAAAGTGGTAAAAATCTAAAAAATAGTTGAAATTCAAGAGTTTGTTTTTCATTTTTTAAACGTTTGATTTTTTACGTGCGGAAGTGTTTTCTTCTTTTTTAAATACCTACCTATTTCGTCTCAGTTTTTTGAAGAATTTATGAAAACATGTTCTAGTTTTGTGAAAAAAATGTTCAAGTTTTAAAAAATATTGTCAATGTTTTGAAAGTCATCTGGTTTTAAAAACTCGCTCTAACTAGTTCTAAAAAATTGTCGAAGTTTTGAGACGTTGTCCCAAGTTTTGAAAGATAGCCTAGTTCTTTAAAAACAGTTTACATCTTGGAAAATTGTCCAATTTCTGGAAAAAAAATCGTCTAATTTTTGGAAACTCGTCAAGTTCTGAAAAATTGTTCAATATTTAGAAATCGTTCAGGTTATCAGGTTACTTATAAAAAAAAAACGGTTCTAGTTTAGGAAAATAGTTCACTGTTTATAAAATTGTCGTAAATTTGAAAAAATCTTCAATATTGTTAAATATTGTCCACGTGTTTTTTCAATTTTTAGATGTCTAATTTTTTGAAAAATTGTACATTTTTTAAAAACTTCAATTTTTATAAAATTATGAAATTTTGAAAAAATTGTTCCAGTTTTGGAAATTTTTAAATTTTTAGAAAATCTTTCAGGTGATAGACAAAATGGAACTTTAAATGCAATTTTTTTTTACCGATTTCGGCCATTTTTTGTTTTAACATGGTTCTGGGGAGCACGATAATGGTTCAGAGAGTAAAAAAATACATATTGATTAGTAGATCGGTTTGGAAACCGACCCAATATTCGTAAAATTTATGTTTCTAGTTTTTAAAAAATCTTCAATTTTTTAAAAGTATGAAATTTTCAGGAAA
Source organism: Pseudococcus viburni (assembly GCA_033439095.1). Taxonomy (NCBI): domain Eukaryota; kingdom Metazoa; phylum Arthropoda; class Insecta; order Hemiptera; family Pseudococcidae; genus Pseudococcus; species Pseudococcus viburni. The sequence goes on from JAVBJF010000461.1 coordinate 169,422, forward strand.
TTTTTCTAGTTTTAATAGATTTTTTAATTTTCAGAAAGTTATTCTGGTGATGGAAAAATTTACCTTAATTTATTAAAAATCTATCGATTTTCTAAAAATTGCCCAGTTTTTGACAAAATTTTCAATTTTTGGTTGCATTAATTCAATTTCTGAAAAAAATTTTAATCTACAGAAAATTCTTCAATTTTTAGAAAATTATCAAGTTTTTGGAAAATTCAGAAAATTGTGCAAAACACCCTGGTCTTGAAAAAAATTTAATGTAAAAATACTTGAAAATACAAGCCAAAGTTGAGATTTTTTTTTTTTATCGGCCCCTTTTTTATGTGGCTTTACTTTTCAAGACTCTTCAAATATCCTCATAATCATAATTATAATTATGCAACTCTTCTTTATACACACCATTGATTTACTGCCCCTGGTTCGTGTGGATTCGAAAGTTAGACAAAAATTCATACATTTGTGCCATACAAGTTGCCTATAGCATACTTCGAAGTAGATATCATCTCTAAAAGTAAAATTGATACAAACCCTGTTGTGATTTCAACTCTCGATGTTTTTTCAGGTACACGTTGTCGGCGCCAAAGAAGCCATACCATTGTTGAATCTCAGACTAAGCAAATGGGCGTTGAAATTCGGTACCCCTTTTATTTTAAATAAAGAGGTCACCATAGCTTTGTATGTAATGTCGGTCATTTTAATATTGGTCTCCAGTTTGGTCCTGTATTTATACGGATATGGGAGGTGAGTTTCTGTATTCCTATAATTTGAATCGATTTGTTGGGAATTGTACCAGCTCACGAGATGATGTTTGTATGTTACAGATTGAACTCGTTTTTGAATCGAGAAAAAGCTCGGCGTATAATTTCGTTAAAAGATTCTTATTCAGGACGCACATGGGGATACTTTACACATTGCGCCGCGTTATGTATTCTGGTAGCGATTGGCGTTTGCGAAGCTCCGTTGTTATACGATTTCACGTTGATATATCGCGGAAGCGTAGATATGATGGTTTTAACCGTAATATTATCTTCGATATTGCATTTATTCATATGGGTACTGCTGTGGTTGATTTTAACGCTAAAACAGCACTGGGAGTTTAAATTACAAGTCACCGTTGGCCATGCGACCGTCAGATCGGCCCATTCGATTAGATTAATTACAGACGTGCAGCTCATGTCGGCCAACACTGATCCGGTAAATGCTCCTTTACTGGTGGTTGGTCATGGCAGAACGTATACGGTTTCTGAGCCTAATTGCAAGAAAGCTATCATGACTGTTATTCAAAAAAGCACAATGGAGAAGAAATTAAAATGTGGACAAGGCAAGTTTTTTCAATTTTGATAGGTATGCTGGTCGTGTAGATATATTTTAGAATATTGAAAATTCTTTAAATTTTTTCAGCTGGCAGTAGTAAAGCTATGACGGACGATGAAGAGCAAATTTATTGGCTGAGACCAAAATCCAGAACGCCTAGGAACTCGCCTGATTCATCCAGTTCTGAAACACGTTTTGGCTGGTTTACCAAGAAAAAGGGTGAAAAAGCAACAGTTGAAGAAATGGCAGTACTAACGTAAGCATTTAATGATTATTTTGTGTCACAGTATTTCAATTTGTTCAACTGATGATTATTATATCAGGAAATCAAGTAGTCGAAAGCAGACTACATTGTGCCCAGAAGATGATGGCGATGGAGACTATGTCAGATTAAGGGAAGTCTCTGGTATGGGGCATATTGCAATTTCAAGAGCAGATCACAGTGATGACACTGCTTCAGAAGACAATAAGGTGAACATTATTTTTTTATAGGTATCGATGTGCATAAATTTTTTTTTACTTACGTCCGTTGAAATTTTTTTGCAGTTATTAGAATCAGTGAGAAACGACAGAATTACGTATGCCAGTGTAAATAAAGAGTTATTGAATCCAATCAATCGAGAATACGAAGATCCGAGTCCTTTGCTTACACCAGAACCACATGACCATGATGATTTGCCGCCCCCTCCTCCTGAATTGTCTGTTGGGCTGAGTCAATGCCACCAGGCGAGCATCGAGCACCAGGTTTGTGTTCAGTATGGTGTTTGGTGTGGTGTAGGTAAATGTATTGAAGAACCAGTAGGATTAGGGTCAGAATTTATAAACGTTACTGAAGTACAAAGTATTCTTTTATCAAGAATAGGTACCTAAAAAATTCCAAACCATTTGTAAGGCTATTGGTAGATTAGTAAAACTAAAGAATTATCCTTGAGTGGGTAAAAATGAAAAAAACTTCAAAATTTTTAGGAACGAAAAACATTTAAAAATGGGTTCTTTTCTGAGCGAATTTGATGCAAGAAAAATTTGCATGAAAATGACCAGAAAAATTCAGAAAATAGCAAGAAATCTCATTTTTTTTATTCAGTAGACACCATGAATTTTCAAATTCATAAAAATAGAATTTGTTAGAATGAAATTTTTCAACAAAATTTAGAATAAAACTTACAATTGTTTGAAAATGAAAATTTTCAAAATTTTTAAGGATAAAAATCACGACATTTTTAGGGATAAAAATTGTAGGAATAAAAATTCCAAAGTATTTACTTAGTATAAATTTTTATACTTTTTTGCAAAATATTCTTAATATTTTCAAATTATTATTCTATACCGTCGTCATGAAAAATGTTTGAAATTGCAATACAATTTTTTTATATGATTAACCATGAACATAAGTTTTAGTTTATTTGTAAACTGGTTGGGATTGTATTATGCTAGGGTTAGAACAGCAAAATCAAACTTTAACTTCAGGGTAGTATTCTAGCAAAAACAGAAGCAGCTGAAACAAGTGAAGAATTTGGGAATTGGTTACTGGTTGGGAGTAGGTATAGAAAACGGGAGGGGGATTTAGAAGCGACGCGGTGTGTGGGCATGTGTTGAGGAAAGATGGATTAGAAACTTAAGAGAATATTGGATGCAGTATTTGTAAACTAGATGGGGGTTAAGGAGTGCATCTTGATGGGTGGGAAGTAGAATAGTAGAAAAAGAAATGTGTGTGAAAGGATAAAAGAAACGTGGGTGGTTTTGAGACCATACCATAATGTGAGAATGTTTGGAATACAGAAAAAAGATGATTTCTCCTTCAAACGAACTTGTCGCCAAATAATTTATTAATATGATATTGAAAGTGGCGTGGGTGGTCTACTGTATCTATAGTACGTACAACAAAAGAATTTACATTTCCCCTACTCGACTCGTAGCGCGGAAACCAACGACGCGCGTTGATTTCAAATTTTGTCCAATGACAACTCAACGTTCTTAAATTTTGTGGTAGGAGAATGTAGGGGAAAACTACATTCTTTCGTTGTACCAACTGTAGAGGTATTCACTTAATGGTTCAGTGCAATGTGTTGACACAACTTAGGTGGGTTTATAACTTGTTTAACATGTATTGAAGTTTTAAAACCAGTTTGGCTAGTCATATCTGAAAATGAACAGAAAACTGGTTTTAAGCTTATTAGAAAAATATATCTTTATTGTCATCTGGCTTAAAACCCCGTTTTCCTTCTTGAACTAGCTTGAGTATATTTTGCACTTTTTTTTCTATGTCTTTCAATGAGATATTGATGAATGATGACCTTATTTTAGGATAAATAAAAAATACAATACAAAAACAAAAATATTCCAGAGGAAGGAAAATTTTATTGATTTTCTTTTCTTTTTCAATATGTATACAAAAATTAACAAAAATGCAAAACGTAATTCGCTTTTTTAAAAATTTAAATTAATGTTTCCAAGTAAAACTAATTTCTTAATTCAAATAAACAGTCTTGCAATATTACAACTTATTTTTTAATATGAGAAGTTTTCAATTTTATTACATAAAAAGTCTTATGAAAATAGCAAAAACTATAATACTTACGTACTAAAACAGTTTTTAAAATACCTATGCCTTTATATGTAGATAGGTTCAAGTTTTTCAAGAAGCTATAAATAATGACTAAATATTTTATAAGAAAACATATAATATCTAAGTATGTACCTAATATTAAAAAACAGTCTTACAAAAACATTAATTGAAAAAAAATGTTCACATAACCTAAAACCTAAGCACCAACTTTTTGCATCATTTTAATGAAAAAAGTAAAATTTAAAAACAAAATGAGAAAATGCCACACAGACAAAAATAATTGAAATTGTTTTAAGATTACAAAATTTCTACCTTGATTAAAAAAAATACATGGCACATAAAAGTTTTTTTTAAAGACTATTAATAATAATGATTTTGAAAAATTAACCATTATTTCTAAGTCTTGAGCCATGGAAAGCATACTGATACTACACTTCAAAGACTCTAATGAACTGTGTAATTTTGGTCCTACATATTGCACACTGTGGATCATCATTTGTTTCAGTTATCCGTTTGCATCTTTTGCATAAGTAATAATGACAACAGTCTTTTATTAGGTATTGTTTGGGAAAAGCAAAACAGATTCCACAATCTCCTCTTTCAGCCTCAATGGGCATCAGCAATTTTTGAACATAGTTCCACGTGTTTTCTTGCAATAATTTCTTACAAATGGTCCTGAATGTTTCACCTCCACTAAAATTTTGTAAAACTCCCTTTAGTTCTGATCTTTGTTGAATTACATTTGCCATATCCTTCATTTCAATTATAATTTCAGTCAATTGGTCCAATGTTAAGAATTCCAATAATTTATTTTTTTGCACTGCCATACGATTCTCATCTGATTGGGGACAATGAAGCATGACATTTATCAAATGTCTTTTATAAATCCGTTCTTGTTGAAAAACTTGTTTTTCCAGTTTGGTAATTTCATTTATGAGAATTCGACGATGCGATTTTGTTGTTGTTCGGTCCACCTCTTGTTGATAAGAGTGTAGTAGGCGCAACATATGTTCAGGCGAGTACTCCGTAATTGCGTTGAATATATTATCTTTCACTCCTTGCAAACCATATTGATTAACAAGTGCATCAATGCCAGTTGGCTCAGGCTCTCTTTCAATTCTCATTTGATCCATATCCGATGCCAGGTCAGGGTTATCTAGCGGTGAAATTATTTCATTAGAAAATTAGGACCTAGGAGTAGCGCCTACCATAAACAATAGTTTCCAGAGTGGGCTAATACAGGTATAAAATTCAGTTGCATATTCTCATCCATACCAATCTGGTCCAGGTCCTTAACACAGTCTGCCTCTGGTGTCAGCACCAGCTTGTCTTCTTCTGGATTGCTGGTATTCATTGAGTCTGCCTCCAGCTGACATTTATCTACAGTGTCTGAGGAATAAAATCAACTCATTAGCAAATTTATTAGGTCTGCCTACCTATGAGAGGTAACAACATGATGACTGTCAACTGCAACAGGCCCTTTACTTTCTTGTGAAAACTTTTAAAAACAATTGTGGGGTAGGTCACCCTTTACATTAATTTTGTGTCTGAAAATTTTACCAATCATAAGCTTCCAAACTTCAAACTCATTTTTCTTGAAAACTGCTAGTTTTTGAAAAAAAAAAAAAACATGACTGTCAAAGTTGTATAGCATGAAATTTCTGTGTATTCTTTTGGCATCTGTTTTCCCTTACGAGGCACCAACGCACCATTCGAGAGATATTTTCCGAAAACTGAAATGAGCTTTGAACTTGAAAAGCTCAACTTTCAATACAAGTATCGACTTCAAAATTTAATCTGCTTTTTTCTTATACTTATCCAAACTGCCGTGGAAATTTCTAGCCAATTGCTTCAGACAAACATCAATAATCTCCTTAAACAGGAAAGAAACCTCAAGTCCAAAAGCTGAGCTATCTATGTCTAGATTTGTACCAAATTACAATCAACTTTTTTCCTATATATGATCTACACCGATTGTAAAAATTTCAAATAGATCTATTCAGTTTACCCAGTAGTGGTGGAACGGTGGTTTTTACTACCGGTTATAACCGGTAGTTTTGCTAATAAACTACCGAAGTGTCGGTAGTTTTTTTTAGTCGAAAACTACCGGTTATTTTTGAAAACTACCGGTAGTTGTACTTGTACATTTCATTGTAATTTTGGAAAACTTTTGAAAACTACCGCTGGTAGTACCGGTAGTTTTTCAGAAAAAAATAAAATGTCAAAAAACAAGTATCTACAATACAAGAATTTTTTTAGTTTTCGAACAAAAATGTTTCTAAAATACTGAAAAATAACAAAAAACCGATAATTAAGAGTTACTTAATCGGGTTTTTGTTATTTTTCAGTATTTTGGATACATTTTTGTTCGAAACTAAAAAAAATTGTGTATTGTACTTGTTTTTTGACATTTTTTTTCTTTCTGCAAAACTACCGGTACTACCGGCAGTAGTTTTTCAAGGCACTAGGACATTGAACCCACAAGTCAAACAACCACCCCGACATTAAACCACTCAAAAAAGTACGTCAGTTGACCACCACATCGTCAGACCCCCAAATTTCTTGAAATAATAAAACGTCAATTGACCACCATTGAAAAAAGCAATATGACAAATAACCCACAGTGTTGATTTTGAAGCGTCAAATAACCTCCATGTAATTTCAACAACAATTTTATTTAGGTCAAATAACCCACACGACTTTCAACCCACGAAGAAAAATGAAGAATGAGGCAAAAGTGAAACGTCAATAGACCCACATCCCTGATTCTGTATGACAAATAACCCACAGGTTGAAAAATGAGGCGTCAAATAACCACCACAATATAGGGCTTTTGTGGTGGTTATTTGACGTTTCATTTTTCAACCTGTGGGTTATTTGTCATACAGAAATCAGGGATGTGGGTCTATTGACGTTTCACTTTTGCCCCATTCTTCATTTTTCTTTGCAGGTTGAAAGTCGTGTGGGTTATTTGACCTAAATAAAATTGTTGTTGAAATTACGTGGAGGTCATTTGACACTTCAAAATCAACACTGTGGGTTATTTGTCATATTACTTTTTTCAATGGTGGTCAATTGACGTTTTATTATTTTGAGGAACTGGGGGGTCGTACGACTGGGTGGTTAACTGACATAATTTTTTGAGTGGTTTAATGTTGCGGTGGTTGTTTGACCTTACAAAAAAATAATTGTTGGTCATTTGACACCTTTTTTTACAAACAATTAATTTGTGGGTCAATTGACAGTAGTGGCCATTTGACATGTGGGTTTAATGTCTTATTCCCGTTTTTCAAAACTACCGAAAACTACCGGTGGGAAAAACTACCAAAAACTACCGGTGGGAAAAACTACCAAAAAAAAAACCACCGGTGGGGAAAAAAAACTACCGTTCCACCACTATTACCCAGAGAAAACGTGTCATAAAAATTGACCAATCACATATCTTCAAACTTGAAACTCATTTTTCTCATCAACAGTGGACTTTTAAGAAAAAATTTTCAGAACAGTTGTAGAGTATGAAATTCCTGAATCCTGATCATCCTTCTAGCCTGTGTTTTCTTCCAAGATGCACTATTCGCAGAATATTTATGAAAAGCTGATTAAACTTTGAAGTTTGAACTTGGAAAGCTCAATTTTCAATGCATGGATCGACTTCAAAATTTAATCAGCTTCACTTTTATACTCATTCTAATCAAATCACCTTGAAAATTTCCAGTCAGTTGGCGAACTCCAACGTCAGTTATTGCATCAGAAAGAAAGTTATTGCATCAGAAAGAAAGTTATTGCATCAGAAAGAAAGTTATTGCATCAGAAAGAAAGTTATTGCATCAGAAAGAAATGTCCCAAAAATGAGCTTAAAAGTTAAAAGCCCTAAAGCTTAATTTTATACTTATGCCCAGGATTGGACCAAAAATTAATCAGCTCTTCTCTTAGGTACATGATGTTCATCTACTGTAAAAAATTTAACTGGTCTGTTTAGTTTAACGAGTGAAATCGCGTCAGCAAAAAAAGGTTTCAACCAAAAAATGAACATACACACTAAGTTATTTCCACAAAATATTTGTTACTTGACAATAATCTTACAGTTTATAGTGGGGTAGGGTGGAATTCTTTTCATTATTTTGTCAAGTTTGCGCCTGAAGCTGATACTAATGTAACAATAAATAATTTGAATGTGATCAATAATCAATACTTACCATTAATTTCATAATCAGAGGAGTCCGCTTCAGATGAATATTCCAGTGTTTCTGGGTCTGCCGGAAGGTATATTGGTGGGAAGTATTGCAGTATGATGTTCATGGGGTCCATATCGATTCCTTGTTTGCCAAAAACTGACGTGAAATTGAAGTTCCTCGATGTTATTCGGTATTTGGAAGGTTTTAGTGACGGCCCCACTAAGGTTGAAAGACAGTAAAAGAATGTTGATTTTCAAGGTCACATATCACAATCGCTTATGGCGTCGCAAAAATCGAGTTATCGCACTAAAATAATGAACCAACAATAGCGAACAACTAAGACACAGCAATAACACAAACTGAACAAAACCACTTTCTGTTGAGCGATAGTTTGAAAAAATATATGATATATAATACAAACATTCATACAATACATATAAATTTATTCGAATTTATAAGACGAGATGTTTGTTCCAAGACATTCAAATCAAAACTAACTTTACAACAATGGAATGCAACATGGTGACTAAGCCGCTATTATCATTATTTACAAAGTACAAACTGGTTAAGGTGGTCGGTCATGTTATTCAGGTTCAACGTCGTTAAGATAGGTAGCGCTGCTTACTGTTTCATAACACCTATCTGGTTGCCTACATAACGGCAGTGTTGTCAAAGTTCACGAACGTTTAGAGAATGAACGTGAACGCGTTCGCGAACGAGCCACATTTTCGTGAACGTGAACTGAACGCGTTCATGCCCAGAAAAATTGAACGTGAACGTCGTGAACGCGACGTTCACCACAGATTTTCAGGGCTAGAACAAAATCGCAGGAATAAGCTTGCTCTTGCGGCTCTTGTGTCTTGTCGTGTTGCGTGTCAATGTGCGATTATAGAGACTGCAGAATAACGCTGGTTTGCCTAGCTCCCTGCGCCTTGCCAGGGCAGTAAGAATGTAAACAGCAACAAAAACGACTGCAAAAGACCAACAAAACAGCCGCTTGGCGAACTGATAAGCGCCAAGCGGCTGTTTTGTTGGTCATTTGCAGTCGTTTTTGTTGCTGTTTACATTCTTACTGCACAAGAAAAAATTTTTAAATGAACGCGTTCAGTTCACGTTCATTTGCTTGTGAACGTGAACTGAACGCGTTCATTTGCTTGTGAACGTGAACTGAACGCGTTCATTTTTAAACGAACGTGAACTGAACGCGTTCATTTTTTTCGTGAACTTTGACAACACTGCATAACGGAAACTAAACCGATTTTTTTTTTAAATCTCAAATTTTTATTTTATTACCCAATATTTTGCGGTTCATTTTTTTACAGTTAAGCTGGGTTTATACTCACCGTAACTGTCCGTAACTGTCTGTAAGAAAAGTAGAATAATTTTTACTTTTCCGTAAGACGCTGTAGAAAATATTCTGTAACAGACCGTAACGTTTTACGGCCAGTATAAACTACTCCGTAACACTATGTAGTTTTGGCCCGCCACACACTTCAGCTACGCTACGCTACGCTATGCTTAAAAAACGTAGCGTTCCCTGGTGTGACGGGTGAGACTCATATTTAAATTTGATAACAAAACCACAACAATAAACAAAAAATGATAACAATATGAAAACGTAGCGCGCTACGCCAAAATTTTTGTACATCGTCTACAACCGGCGCTACGTCTAGAAAAACGTAGCGCTGTTTTACCTTCCACGTGACGTAGCGTGACGTAGCTCTGCGTAGCGTCGCGTAGTGTGTTGTCATCCATATACCACAATGTAACTGACTTCAGCTACGCTACGTTTTTTGACATAGCGTAGCGTAGCGTAGCGCAAGTGTGTGGCGGGTGTTACTTTTCTGTTAAATAAAATTACGGCCTGTTACGGTGAGTATAAACCCAGCTTTAGAGTTACCATGTTTTTTTATGATTTTTGACTGTTTTCAGTTTTATTTTTTATTTTTAAAATTTCGGCCGATTAAAATTTAAATTTGAGAAAAAATGGATGGGTTGTCACTTGTTTTGACACTTGGCTTGCTATTTCTGTAGTTATTTTTTCAGAATTTCATCTTCACAAAAATCGTCTTGATATATTTATATTTCAATTCTGTAATTTCTTTAAAATTAATTTCGTGGTCGATTGTAATAATTATCGATTATAATTTCAGGATTTATCAAAATGTCTACATCGAAGCGACTCCGGCATGCCTACTGAAGAAATTCCTTCACATTCGGATTCAGAAATCTCCGGAGGATCCCCTCCCGACCGTACGTGTTCCAATAGCGAAACCTCGAGCGGCATACATTCCAACTCGAGCCGAGACTCAGAACATCAAAAGCCCCAAGACCAAAACGGCATGCCAATGTTTAACGAAGCAGCCCAAAAAATCCATCCGCAGCAATGGATCCAACGCAACATCATCCACTCGCCGCCGCCATATCAAAATAATCGAGTTTACAAGCCTCAGCAGCATTACGCCGTTGCCAGTAAAACACCAGTCATAAACGAGGTAGCCGAAGAAACCACTGTCGTCATCAGACGTAAAAATTCTACCGGACTGAAGTCTCCAATTTTGAGCTCAGATTCGCCCTCCGATCGGTTTTGCAGATCGACCAACATGCGCATGACCTCGTTCACCGATCACCTCGAACAGAACAAATTATCGGCTACGTTGCCCCATTATCCGACCTCTCAGCCAATCGGAGTAGCTTATCAGCATTGCTCGACGATGCCATTACCTATTAGTAATCCTAATTGTAACATATTGGCGAACGGTGGTAGCTGCAGTTCGTTTCCTAGGCCTCACACGACCATACCTACCCATCATAATGGGATTCGTTTATGCAACCAAATGAATCCTTATAGTAAATTTCCGTTACCTGTTCATCATGGTTACCCATCAACACTAGAAAATCAACACTGTATTTTAAAAACTAGTCATCACACGTTCCCTCAGATACCCGTCCATCCGGCTAAATATAATTTGCAAAGGAATGCCGAAAGAGATTCGGCTAATTTTTCTATGGGGTCTAGCGGAGACTCTGATGTGTGCAATGGCACAGCTGTTTCATAATGTGGTCTTGTATACCCCTCAGATTGATTTTTATAGCTTTAATGTAGCATTTTAGGTGTCCATAAGTCGATTCTTATGTAAATATCTATTCGGTTAATTTTCTTGTTTATACGCTTGTTATTTCGATTGATTTTTGATAAGGGGGTTTCTAAAATCTATAGATCTTGATTAGATAATTTTTGTGATGGATCTAATAAGCTTCTTAACGTATCGTTTTTCCTTTTTTACGTTTATATTCCTTTCATATTGATTTTTATTGAAAAAATCGACTGTCATGGGTGGTGCTGCTTTACAATGCATTTCATCTGAGTAACTTGGAACAATAAAATATATTTTCGGGTCAACAGACTGGTTTTGTACGAAAATTTTGAAACGCTTTTTTCGAGTGAATTTTTTAATATCATCATTATTTTTGTATTTTAATGAAATCAGCACTGCCTCGTTTTACTTTTTTTTTTTAAATAAAAATTTGGCTTGTGTGGTTTTTGAATCACTCTGTATTTATTTATGGTGGACATAAATAACGAATTATTTTTAAATATTGTTGATGCCATATAAAGAAGTGAGATCCTGTTCAAATTAGTTATCAGTTTTTCTTGTTTACATAATTGGTATAGATAAGGGTGCTATGTTGTTTTGTTTTTCTTTCTATCGTGTAACATTTTGAAGCACTTAACGTGCAAATTTTTCTCCTTCAAAAATCACCAAATTAACGTAAGGCAATTCTAGTCCAAGGGGATGTAAAAAAATAATTATGTTTTAGTTGAATTTTATGTTACTTCTATGTGAAATTACTTATTATTGTACTTGTAGTAGATATATGTTTTAAAATGCTGGTAACAAGTCCTTTCTGAAGCTCTTGCTTCCATCCTTTCGTGTTACACTCCGAAAATAATTTTTAATTTAAGCTAAAATACGTATATTTTTAAAGCTTGATCTCATTTAACGAAAAAATAATAATTTTGTTGAGTTTCTTCAGTTGTTATATCTGTAATCCTGTATTTTTTTTTGGTTTCAGTCAAAGTCAATACTGTCTCGTTGTATATATTTAAGACTGATTTTTTTTTCTTTTGTGGCAGTAGTTTCTTTTTGAAAATTAATTCGAATTTGCATTATCAATAATTTTGTATTGATTTTTCTATGTTTTATAATTACATATCAAAAAATAGCCTTTATAACAATATATATGTTTTGATATTGCTCGTTTTGATTTTTTTCGAATATCAATGCGCCCCTTATTTGTTAATTGTTGGCAAGCATCACTGCAGGAAAGTGTAATATGTAAATGCATTATTTTGAAAATTCAACCAAAGGAAGTAGGTAGCTACGTTGATGAAAAACAATTATTTTGCAAAACAATTGTAAAAAAAACATTTCTTGAAAAAATTTATTTATTTATTTGAAAAGGCTACGGTAGCTTTTTCAATAACGTAGGCAGGCATAAAATGTGTTTTATATATTTTTTTAATTTCAACAAAAAAACTTCTTTTCATAAATTCCACTATTGAAATTGCTGTGTCTTTGATTAAATTTTAGTCCGTTTTATTTTTTTTTCAAATTTGAAATCGAAATGAAGGGCTTTGTGGGAGATGACTGACCTCAATTTTTCTCAACTTATTTTCTAACCTTCACGATTTTCCCAAAAAATTTTGAAACTGAAATTTTTCATAAAAATTTTTTCAAACTCTAAAATTTTTTCAATTTTTTATTATTTTCAAACCATAATTTTTTCAACTTTTTATTTCTATCTCAGAATTTTAATAATTTTATCCACTTCTGGAACTGAATTTTTCTCAAATTTTGTCAATACTGAAATTTCTCAAACTTTTTTCAACCCCCCAAAATTTCCCTCAAATTGTTTTTATATTCTCCTATAATACGTAGAATTTCATCATCAAATAAAAACATCGTTCGTTCCAAGTGTTGAGAAAATTTTTTGTTTTTAATATTCAAAAATATTTTGAAAAATTCTAAATAGGTATCGTATCTGTATAAGTTTTGAAATAGAATTTTTCGTTGAAAAAAATATTTTAAAAAATTTCAGAATTGAACGAAAATACTATGTTTACTAAATTGTAATGAGCAACTCGAGACTCCAATAACTGGATCTATAATGTGTAAAATTTACGTTTTCATGATTTCCACCGTCTTTATTTTTCAATTGTGGCAGTCGTACGAATTATTGAGATTAAAAATAGACCCCAAAGATTCAAATCAAAGTTTCCAAAATGTCTTTTCTTAAGATACACTATCATGGTCTTTCAAGAGCTTCTAATAACAAAATGAGCAAATAATGTTAATGCAATTCACACAGAATGTATTCGAAGTATGTTTACTTATTTCACTAGCAGCTAATATTATTTTTGCCTAAACTTTTTTAAAGTTCCCAGCTTCTTCAATTATAAATTCTTTCAAAATTGTATCCAATTTCTAAATTTTTCCAACTGTAATTTTTTTAATTTAAATTTTCCAAATTTTTCCATTTTTGATATTTGAATTTTTTTTTCAATTTCATATTTTATTAAATTTCTTCCCACGAATTTGATTTTTTTTAAATTGAAGTCGAAAAAATTCAGGAAAAGTCAAAATTTTTAAGTTGAAAGAAATTTTAAGGAATTTGTGAGAAAGAATGTAAAATTCAACATCTCCATCAATGAAATTGAAGTAGGTAAATTAAATTAATAAAAAATATGTAGTACAATGAACTTCATTGTGAATTATTTATTTCTAATATTGGTATGAAAGAGGTAGGGCGACACGAGTTTACTCTAATACGAAAATCTCACATGGAAATAATATGTGAATATCACATATATAAACAACAAAGCATTCTTCGTTTAAAATTATCAAAAATAAGTAAACTATTCATCGACAGCTATAATAGCGTCGCCGAAGTTGGTCAAAATACAACAAGCTTTTACAATAAAATCGACCAATGAAGTACCATCATATATACTTTGAAATAAACCGATTTCAATCGGACCATTCATAATTCCATAGTGATTTTTAAATTCATCTATGATATGTTCCACACGGATACGGATATTCGCAATATCTTTTGTGTTTTCTACAGCTTTCGGATGAAGCTGTATTTGTCCCCGAATGAAATCAGGAAGTTTACCTTCATCTCCACGCTCCGCAGGTAGTTCAAAAATCGTAAACCCTCTGTCCGCCATCACAACGTCGCCTGGAAGAAGATTATCGAGTATACCGCAGTCTTCTGTTACTGTTTTATCACTAACTCGTCCTTCGTAACCTTTAGAAATAAAGGATATCGTTCCATGAGGTGTGAATCCAATTACGTACTTTACAGTATTTCTTTCCTTATACTGAGAGAATGACTGTTGTGTTGCTCTCAGTGTTAGTGTTGAAGGTTTTTCTATCGCTATTTCAAAACAGTCTATGATTACAGCAACAACAGAATCACCAAAACTTTTTTGAAAACAAGCAGGCATAAGGACTTTGGCTGCCTCATGACTGGGCCAAAAAATGAATGCACGCAATGCGTAGCTCAACTTAATAATTACTTTTGTGAAAATCAAGCTTGCAGAATTTGATCGAATATCGAATCTGTATCCTAAATCCTTAAACGAAGTATTTAATCTGAGCTTCATCAATGTCATCAATAGCATTTGAAAGTTGCTCAGTTTTTGAATCTTTAATGATTGTAATGAATCATTTATTGTATTCAAAATAAACTTGAATACTACTAAATTCGGTAGTCCCGTGTAGAATTTGAGCTTTTCTTCATCTTGCTCAAGCGATGCTTCAGTCAGCTGCAGCGATAGAACCTGTCTTCGTAAATCGAAAACCTCTTCAGTTCTTCTTTGAAGTTCTGACATTAAATCAAATTTATCTTCATTTTGTGGATTGCTCAGCAGTGGTTCATCTGCAGCGTTATTACTGTTTGTATCGATGTTTGTAAGATCATTATCGTTGGAATTTTCCTCTACTAATGAATTTGAAAGTGAAATATCTGAAAGTTTAATAAAATAGTTGGATGTATCTTTAAATGACATTGATGTCGATTTAGAATTAATATCAGATGAACTTGTACCTGAAGGGTCTATCAAAATGTTGGATATGTCTATAAATGACACTGATGATACCGTAATAGGTGTGGTATCAGATGAATTGGAAGCTGCTGTACGACGTTCATACCTCTCGGCTCGACTATTATCTTTATTTCCTTTCTTCGCTTCAATTTTTCCCATATTTACTGATGGTATCCAATCAGGATTATTAATATCGGTAATTTCAGCAGGTTTTCCTATCAAAAACAGTAATATTAGTAAACTTCAGATCTTCATGCACAAATATTGCAGCAGTTTGTACAAATGAATAAAATGTTACAAAAACTTTAATTCACCCGAAATAAAATGTAATCCGCATATCTTTCTGGTGTCCAAATTGTGTATCTTTATATCCTTCCGGCAGAGGCTATGAAACCAAGCTTTTCTTCGAGATGCGGACAATTTCTGCTTCTCTGCGCAGATAACGTTTTTTTTTACTTTGGGAAATCTGAAAAAGCGGACTCCTGTCGCTTTGGTACTGGTACTTTTACATCCCACAACGGCACAGCAATTCACCATTTTATAAAAATCTCTTTTACCGCTTAATATTTTCTAAATGTGGTACATAAAATATTTGAAAAGTACCATAATACACGAAATTACGATTGTATCAAAAATCAAAACAATGTCACACCGCGAACTGATAACAATTCGTCTTCCGAATAAGGCACGCGAAAATCGTCAGTGCAGCCATCATTCCGTAACTTATTTCGCACCCCATTGCCCATTTTTGATTAAAACTTGGTAAAATTAACGAACTGGACTTAGGTTAGCGTAAAGATGCGAATACATACATACATACAGGGTATTCCATGAATCGTCTGCCAAACGTATTTTTTTGGGATATAATATAACCGGATACTACTAAAAAAGACCTGAGATGAACATGTTGTCTATTTTGAAAATTGAAGGGACAAATACTGCTTCTAAAAAAACACGTCATCACGTCAAAATTGTTTTCAACCATGGGAATGGATAGCACTTTGAAAACTGAGCAAATTTTCACTGTAAGACTATTAGCCTATCTTTAAAATTGAAGAGGCTGCAAAAAAAATTGTTAAAAAAATTCCAACTACTGATCAAGGGAATAGATAGTAAGTACGTTGAAAACTGAAGGAATTTTATTCTGTAGACTTTTTGCCCAACATCGAAAATGAAGGGGCTATGGGTCATTAAAAATTGAGAAAATTTGAACATTTTTATTTTATGAAGCTCATTTATTTTGAATGACCCGTAACCCCTTCATTTTCGATGTTGGGCAAAAAGTCTATAGAACAAAATTTCTACAGTTTTCAACGTTCTACACCCTTCTACTAATTCCAACTAATTCCTTTGATCAGTTAATTTTTTGAGAATTTTTTTGAACGATTTTTTTGTAGTCCCTTCAATTTTAAAGATAGGCAAAAACTGCAAAAAGTCATATAGTGAAAATTTGCTCAGTTTTCAAAGTACTATCCATTCCCATGGATGAAAAAACTTTTTAAGTTTTTAATATGATTTTTTAGAAGCAGCATTTGCCCCTTCAATTTTCAAAATAAGCAATATATTCATCTCAAGGTTTTTTTTATTGGTACCGGGTTATATTCAAAAACATATGTTTGGCAGACGATTCATGGAACACCCTGTATTTTATAAAATGACATCTTATTATTTGAATGTTTTTAAATATTTCATAAAATCTATTTCGAAAAACCTAGAAAAATTTACACCTTTTCTTGATGCACAAAGATGCCAACAATTAAGGATGTGTTGTATTTTTTTTTCAGCAAAGTACAAAATCTAAACCAAGTTCAATGCAAATGAAAATTTAATCACGATCTACAGCATATTAATTTATTTGACTGTTTTGTGCTAGGCCGGCGAGAGGAAATGCGAGCCCGGTAGGTACAAAGTTTTTTGTGGGCATTTTTTTTTCAGACCATTTTTTAAGCTACCTACATATCTCCATTACTCGGGTAAACTTGAGCGTGGATCTGAAGTCTGAACTGAACTGACATTTTGAAACGAAGGAGAGGGGGTAAATTTTTTCGTTTTTTGAGCTAAAATTGAATAAAAATTCTGAAAATACAGAACAAGCTACAGCCCGAGCAAAGCAAGGGTTAAATTTTTTGGTAAAATTTAAAAAAATAATGAATTATGCTATAAAATCTAGAACAGAGGTAACCAGAGACCATTCTAAAAATGACTCGCAGTCGGACTCGTGGACGTTAAGTCCGAGTCCGAGTCTATTTTGCATGGACTCGCGAGTCCAATTTCAACAATTTAGAAACTAATCTTTTTAGTTTTTACGAGACCGAGTCCATTTGAATCGAGTCGATTAAGAGGTAATCGGCACCATTTGAACCATGTTTTTTCCTGGGATTAGGTTGGAATTTTACCTAGGTACATATGTGCGTATTTTCATTTTTATGATATAACTTTTTAAATAGGTAATGAAATTCAAAAAGCAATGAAGTTTATGTTTGGCAGTTTTATTTTAAAAAAGATGGACTCGCAAAAGACTCTGCACTGAGAAAAAAAAGTGTGGCGATATTGACCACAAATTGTGGAAAAACTTATCCAGTCCGAGCTTATGATGCTTTTCACTTTCACCACAACTGTGGTACTTTTTTAAGTTTTAATCACAACTGTGGTACTTTTTACAACAGCTGTGGCAAAAAAGTACCACAACTGTGGTAAAAAGCATCATAAACTCGGACTGGATAAGTTTTTCCACAATTTGTAGTCAATTTTACCACACATTTTTCTCAGTGTAGTCTATCAGTTATGGACTTGTAAGCCCAACCCCAAAATAAATTAGCAGAAAGGGGAAGTTTCGTATATAAGCTCAGTAAGACATGTATTTCAATATTCCCGAACTTCCCTAAAATTGGTGAATATTTTAACTCCCTTTTTGGGGGGGGGGGGTGAGGGGATTCAAATTTTGGTTTTTCGGTCATAACTTTCGAAATTACGCATTTACGAAAAATAAGTTGAAACAAAAGTTGTAGAAAATTAAAAAACAAATAATTTTGTTATTTACAGTTTTTTCGTAGGGGTCATGGAAGGGAGCTGGGGCCTTCCGAAAAAAATCAATTTTGAAAATTCCCTAAAAAAAGTAAAAAACCGCTTCCAAAAGTTGATTAACCTGATTTTTGATAATTATTTCTGTTAATAGGGCCTTTGAGTTGTATAAAGTCAATGGTGGGAGCTTCCCAATACGTTTGGTGTAGTCTGGTGTAGTGGTAAGGGTAGGTAATCTAGGTAATAGGTATGGATGAATTGAAGTGTTGATTGATTTGCACTTTGCAGTTGCACTTTGCAGATGCATGTGAACGAATCCTGACTTTTGAATCGCCTCGTGACTGTGGTGGCTGATAACAACTTCCTTGTAACCTCATCCCTGCCTGCCTTACTCATGATTTATCATTTATCGCCTATCGGTCGGTCCCAATCCGAAGTGTTTCATGTGATTTTGATTGTGACATTATTGAATTTAATAATTTCAAAACCATTTATCACGTGCTTGAATATTTTTGTACAAGGTCCAAGGTCGTTGTATTCGTGTATTATGCAATTTTTTGGTCACTTCATAAAGGCAATTTGAAGATAAAGATATCGAGATTGTAAGTATTTTTATCTAATATATTTTCTGTTGTAGTCAAATCGAAATGACATGTTTGTTAGATCGATTATTTACTTGTATTTGAAAAAATCTATTGTTCAATTCTCTTACAGAAAGGCGAAATCATGAGCTGCGGTGACTCGGTCGATACGGCTATCAGTCGTCAGAGTAAGCCAGTGAAAAATCTGAAACGAAGTAAATACGCGGATATCATGATAAAAGTGGATGCAGACGTTTACCATCTCGATCGGATGCAATTAGCTTGCAAATCGGACTACTTCGAGAAACTATTTATTGAAGATTTCCGCGAGAAAAGGATCGATTTTTTAGAACTTCCGATCATGGATAGCGATACATTCTCGACTATAGTCGATATGATATACGGGCAAGAATTAAACTCTGTTCTGAACTCTGATAATTACGTTCTGCTGTTGATGGCGATGGACTATCTTCAAATGAAAATCGATCAGAGGGTTTACGGAAAATTTATAAAAGATTTCATCCAAAAAAAGTCATCATTGGATTCGAATCTTTTCAATTTATGCGAATACGTGGCGGAAAATAAAAATTTCGACAATTTGATGCCGTTCGTTTACACTTGCATGTCTGCTCATTTCGCTAAGGTTCAAGATCGTGAAGAATTTCTATCTTTACCGTTGGACCACGTTGTTGGAATCATTAACGGTCAGCGGCTTGACTTCTCTAATATTAAAGATGTACGCCAATGTGGCGCAGTATGTGTCAAATGGATATTCCACGACGTCGAAAATCGACTTCCCCACGCTATTAAACTGGTGAACGCCGTTAAACGTAGATTTGGCTTTCCACACCAAATAAACATAGAAGATTTCAAAGTCAAAATGCGCGATGCTGGCGAAGAGGTGACACCGGACAGTGTTCTGCGATATTTTATCAAAATGATGTTCTATCAAGGAGAAATAGGAATGAATCATGTTGGTAAGTGAACTCGAAACTCGAAGAGTCGATCTTGAGTTCTTTTTGTTCAGTTCAATTCAAGAATTCATGATGAACGAATTGTTTGTGAACTATTCAGCTCGTATGGACAAATAATTCGTGACCAGCGTGGTCGAGGGGGCCTCTATTCTATTCTGCATGAGAAATTCGAAATGAAAATTGTAAGTCCCGTACTCCTCTTCGACCGTTTTCTAAACACCAGTGCCAAAGTAGACCAATTTTTAATAAATTTTGCAATGGCGGAGATTTTGAAAAATTGAATTGAAGCAAAAAATTACATTTTTACGTGTGTGTGGCATTTTTTCAAGTCAGAAATGGAATTTAATGGAATTTTATTACCTACAATCGATAACGAAAAACATTTTTTTTTTCAAATTTCAAGTATATTTTTGCCAAGTCACCTTACTCAACAGTCATTTAAAGAAAAATGGAATTATCTTTTGCAATTTTGAATCTTGAATCATGAAATCATGTTAACAAAATGTTCAAAATGAATAATTTTTGTTGGGTGAAGCTAACTTCACGTTCGCGTTAAAATTATTCCAACTTTTTGAAAAAATCAATTGTTCGATAATTTTTTCAGTTTATTTTAGAATGAAATTTTTAAAAAATTAGTTCAATTTTTAATGAATTTTTATGACTTTATTTAATCTTTGTAGGGGGTTTCGTATTGCAATCACTTTTTATACTTATTCTTCAACTTTTAGCCAATCAGCGAAGTGTATTTCTTTGGAACTGGATGCAGGAGTAAATTGGGAATAAAAAATGAAAATTTTTTGGAGACAATATCAAAAGAAAGATGTATAATTATTATAATTTTATTTTGAAATTATGAAGATTAAGATTTAGCAATAAGCTAAATTATTTTCAACAACCACTCATCAGTCATTTTCAAATGATTCGATTAAAAATATTCATCCCACCCTCCACAATCAATCATGATGATTGAATCGTCCGCAAACGATAAAATATTGATTGATCGTCTTCAAACGATTTACCTACCAAAAAATAGTTATAAAATACCTACTAAAATAGTTATTTTTTGATCATTTGCGATTGCTTCGATTATTTGATTATTTTTCATCAACATACGTAATCGAGTTTCAAATAAAGATCATTGTTAAAGGCTCTGGTGTGATTTGGGGGTCATTTGGCCCTTGGTGGAACTTTGACAAAATTTTTATGCCATTCAACTTCCCTATGTAGAAGATGATTTTAGAGCGAAAGAACGAATTTTTACCACACCCCCCGGGGCCTCAAAATACGTGATTTTCACGCTAAATTCCATCTCCGCGAGTTTTCAACAGATTTTTTTCAAACTTGGCACGTAGGCAGAGGTACTTGAGGGGAGTACCCTGAAATTTTTTCAGATTTTTTCGACCACTACAATGACCTTAAATTTGACCTTGAAAATTTATAATCGCCCTGGGGGCACCGTTTTGGCGTGTGGTATAAAGAAAAAATTATTTTCACGTTTCTCACTCTATTTTACTCTACTTAGGATTTTTTTCAGATTTTTTCGAGTGGTGGCCTATGCGCGACGTTCAAAAAACCGATAAATCGGTCGTTTTACCTATGTAGGTAGTGTAGGTACTTGAGAAATACACTTTGAAAAAAGACAAACATGTTAATCGCAATTTTATAGCCGGAAAAGCTTCTATATGATGTAAGGAGTCTTTGATAAATTCGAATTGCCCCAGCCCCTATTGCCCTTATGAAAGAAAAAATTGTTTCGCACCGATTTTGCTCAAATTCACGTAAATGGTTCTATAGGTGTAGAAGTACACCCCAAAAAAATTTAGCCCCCCTCGACCTCAGGGGGCTGAGCCATCGCTTCCCACAGTTGGACATTTTTGGGTAAAATGACAAAAAATCGAGTTTTTCAACTATAAAACCGCTCCAAAATTCTAATTTTGAAAAACTTGTTATGTTCTGAGCACATTTTGAGGTGACGAATCCGACTAGCCCATCAAATTTTTCATTCGAATGGTTTACACCCCCTCCCCATTACGGCCCGTTTGAATGTGTACAGATCGTGGGGTTTTCAGAAAAAAATGACTTCGTTACATAGGCCCAACTGACAAAATATGAACGATTTTTTTAAAAAAAACGTAAACGAATCGCTAACTAAAAAGTAGCCCATTTTTTGGGAAAAATCGTTCACGAAACGTTAAAATTTTCGTGACTAATTCGTCAGTGTTTTAGTTAGCGATTCGTTACCTCATTACTCGTGAGCTAAACGCTAACGATAAATTTACGATTCTATTGGCGATTTGTTAGCGAACCAGTTTACGAATCGTCAACGAAATCAAAAATTTTATCGCTAGCCTTTAGCTAACGATAGAATTCATGATTCAGTTTGCGATTCGTTAGCGTACCAGTTTGCGAATCGCTAACGGAATCTTAAATTCATAGCTAGCGTTTAGCTAACGAGAAATTAGCGATAGAATAATTCATAATTCTGTTGAAAAAATATTTTTTGATGATTTTTTTTTTTAAACGAGAAATTTAACCCAGCCAGCGGTTAGAATTTTGGAACACTATACTTTAATCAAATAAATTGGTTACCAATATGGATAATTTGCATTTTTATAGGAGCTAGGTACCTAATTCACCATTTTTATACGTTTTTCTTCCGTGCTGAAATTTTTCAAAATTATCTGGAGGCTTCAAAACGTATCAAAAAAACTAGTTGGAATTGATTCGGGAGTTCGAAAATAGATGCTATACCAAATTTCAACTGTTTTCGTTGATGAGATCAAATTTTTATATCTTGCAAGGTGATGGAATAATTTTTAAATTTCAGAAGTTCGTCAAAATTTGTGAAATTAATTTCGTCATCTGAAATTTGGAATATTCTTTTATGATGTAGTTTTGATTTATTTTTGTGTTTTTCCAAAATTTTACTGTTGGTTGGAATATTCTCCCTGTTAGAACTAACTATTCTGGATTTCTGTGGTGGGGGGATTAGAAGTTGTTTGCTTGATTCACGGATTTCTTAACCAAAAAATTGACTTCAGTAAAGACCCAGAATAATTTTAAATTTAAAGAGTATAGCCGGTTAAGTATAGGGTTTTGGCCTTGGAAACCGATTTTGACCGTTCCTACCCTAAAATGTTCTCCTAATCTGGCAATTAAGTTTGACACCATTTTTGGACCCCAAGCTCAAGTATTTTGGGGGGGAAGGGCTAAAATGTGTGTTTTTATTCATAATTTTTTCATTTTTCGCCAAATGCAAATAAAAATTTCGCGTTTTTTTAGATAGCTTCTAGAAGGTTAAGAGAACCCAAAAAAAATTTTTTCGAAATTTTTGGGCACTTTCCCCCCAAGTTATGCCCTTTTCAAAATTTTGAACCCCCCTTTTGGGATGAAGGGTCAAAGGGGCAATGGAATTTTTTTCCTCAAAAGAAGTGTTGTTCACCCATAAGTATACCATAAAAATTTTGAAAATTTTGAACATGTGGAACATTGTCAAAAAAAATAAAAACTAACCCCCCGCGTGGTGAAATACTCAAAATTCACGTAAATAAATACCTCCAGCACAAGTAATTGGGAAACTATAGTTACCAATGTCGATCATCACGAAAATATTTCATTTTGAGGACCACAGAACATTGTGAAAAAGGGCCCACACCATTGGCCTCCCTTACCCCTCCCCTTCCCCCACCCCTGTGGTCGTTGTGATAAATAAAGTAATAATCGATATTGGTGTCGTTTTCATATGAATCAGACCTTCTGAAAACGATTTTGAAGTCCAATTCCCATTTGAACCACCACCACAACCCCCCCCCTTTATCGTCAAATTGGTATACCCAAGTACACATTACTTAAGGGCTATTCCATGCTAAAACAAACCAAAAGTGAAGTCGGGTCTTCCGATTTCGCTCAGATTTTTTTTATGAGTTTCTCTTGGTGGTCTATTCACGAAACCACGATTATTTTTCTAACCCTCAAAGGGGCTGGGGGTGGGCTTCATAATTTTCATGCAATTGTGATTTTTCGCCAAACTACCCAACTTTGAAGGCTTATATCTTGAAATAGGATGTACTTTGGGGAAAACCGTTTACGGGGCCTGAAAGAGAATTGAAAGTAGATTCAAAAGTGATAATCACATTTTGGAAAGCTCAAAGTTGAACTTTGGTGGCGAAAGCTCAACTTTCATGATATGCACAAAATATGAAAGCTACCATTTAAAAATCTGAAAAAATTACAGTGAGTAGCCCTTTTTACCCTTTTTTCAACTGAGAAATTTTCAAGATGGGATCTCCAGACCCCTGGGGGTACAGAGGTCCACAATTTTGACTGAAATTCAAAAAAATCGATAAAGTCGAGTAACACATCGATGACTACTAATTCGAAGGCGCTGAGTTCGAATTACATATTTTGTACTCAGTTTTTTCATCCGACCCCTCTGAACCCCCTATTAGCCCCCTCAATAGGGCCAAAATTTGAAAAAATGAAAAATAACGCGCGACCAGTCGTTTGTTAGGTTTTTGAGGGCGCTGAGTTCGAATATACCGACTACTTCCCCTCAAATTCGTATTTTTTCATTACGTTAAAGCGCGAGGAATGGGGTCAAATCGAAAAGTAAGTTGACATTCGAATTCTATACGCACTCAAATTAGTGAGAATCGATATGCCACTCGCCATTTTAATATCTTAACCCACTTTGGGGGCCAGGAGGGCACTCAGGGGTCAAATCCAAAAAATAATCAAATATTCAGACCCGACTTCACTTTTGGTCTGTTTTAGCACGGAATAGCCCTTATGTAATGTGTACTTGGGTGTACCAATTTGACGATAAAGGGGGGGGGGGGGTTGTGGTGGTGGTTCAAATGGGAATTGGACTTCAAAATCGTTTTCAGAAGGTCTGATTCATATGAAAACGACACCAATATCGATTATTACTTTATTTATCACAACGACCACAGGGGTGGGGGAAGGGGAGGGGTAAGGGAGGCCAATGGTGTGGGCCCTTTTTCACAATGTTCTGTGGTCCTCAAAATGAAATATTTTCGTGATGATCGACATTGGTAACTATAGTTTCCCAATTACTTGTGCTGGAGGTATTTATTTACGTGAATTTTGAGTATTTCACCACGCGGGGGGTTAGTTTTTATTTTTTTTGACAATGTTCCACATGTTCAAAATTTTCAAAATTTTTATGGTATACTTATGGGTGAACAACACTTCTTTTGAGGAAAAAAATTCCATTGCCCCTTTGACCCTTCATCCCAAAAGGGGGGTTCAAAATTTTGAAAAGGGCATAACTTGGGGGGAAAGTGCCCAAAAATTTCGAAAAAATTTTTTTGGGTTCTCTTAACCTTCTAGAAGCTATCTAAAAAAAACGCGAAATTTTTATTTGCATTTGGCGAAAAATGAAAAAATTATGAATAAAAACACACATTTTAGCCCTTCCCCCCCAAAATACTTGAGCTTGGGGTCCAAAAATGGTGTCAAACTTAATTGCCAGATTAGGAGAACATTTTAGGGTAGGAACGGTCAAAATCGGTTTTCAAGGCCAAAACCCTATACTTAACCGGCTATACTCTTTGAAGTGGACTGTCACGTACGTATTAAAACTCAGGATTTAAAACTGAACCGGTGCGAACCACGCCAACGCAAATGACGCGGCTCTCCGGAAACGGTCAACCGATAAAATGTCTAAAAATAGAACCGTACCTAATCTCTCAGGACATCGATACTTCAACAGACGTATAAAATTAAAACAGCTGATGGAAGTCAAAAACATGAAAAATTTCTTCTTTTGAAAGTGAAATAACATTAAAGACCAATAATATTACTCAGTAGTTTCTGGATGTTAAAAATATTAATGGAAAAATTTCAACTCAAAGACTACCATACAATGTAAAAAATATTGAATGAGAGAAAATGGTCATCTCAAAAAAATCATGTCGCCGCAGGCAGCACAGATTTTTTCGGGTTTCATTTTGTGATATTTTCATTATAATCAGAGAAATTTAGCAAATTTTAAGCAGTTCATCATGCGGAAAGAAAATGAATAACCAAATGAAGGAACTAACGTCAGATTTGTGTTCAGTGGGTCGAAATACTGCCACCGTTTTGAAAGGAAACTGTTTCACTTCAAGTTTCAAAATTCATTTCTTACACTGATTTTTTATAAGAAAAAAAGTGAATTGTGAAATTTTAAATTGAACAATCGCGTTGCAAAAGGGATGCTTTTCGAGGTATTTTGACCTGCTGAGTACAAACCCGATGATGGTTTCATAATTTCGTCATTTCTTTTAGGGTAAAGCACTCAAAATTTACTGTTTTACTGATTTTAATTAGAATATTTCAAACAAAAACACGAAACGTTTCAATTCAAACTCCCAACAATGTCAAGGACGCCAACTAAACAAACATTTTGAGCATGCAATATGATTAACAATAAATTTAAATCACAAGCGCACCCAAGGGGGGCTTAGAAGTTCGAGCTCCCTCCTCCTTGAACTAGAAAAAGATATATTTTATCACAAAAATTGGAAAAAAGTGCATTTTTTGCTGCTTACACAGCATTTTTCGCGAAAAAAATTCCCTCGCTTCGCTCAGGCTCAAGCAATTATATTAGTCATTTTATTTTGAAAATTAAAGATTTTTCATTAATTTTTAGGTCAAAAATCACTGATTTCCGATCAATTTTTAATTTATCAGACGGAAAGATCAGTGAAAAATATTTGATTTGAACTATTTTTTCTTGAATTCTCAGCCCCTACCCCTCAATTAATTTCAAAGTTTGCTTCTGATTTGAATTTTTCTAATAAATGAGTAGATAAATCTTCTTATTAAAAATGCTCACAATTTTACTCACTGTAGAATCAATTTTGCAATGTAATTTGTAACTGTTATTGGCAATAAGTACTTAAAAAAAAAACAATTAACGTGTGCACTGAACTAAATAAGAACACAAACTATCTAACAGCAGTTGAAGAAAAAATACGTTTTTGAGAGGACACGCATGCGCCAAAGTCAATCCACCACTACTTTTCAACTCAAGGTTATACTTTGCCATTGCCATTTTTTTACCAGATACATTTCACATATGTATACGGCATACACGTACATTTCGTTAACGATTCGCTAAAGAATCTTTAACCCAAAAGAAATCTTAATTACAAATTATTTCATTTTTCTAAAACGATTTTCTATCTAGCGATTAGCTTACGATTCGTTAACTATAAAAAAATCACAAATGTATGTATCTATCAAATTCTCAAGTTTTTACAGCCACATTTTCATTGCACATTTTTCGTATAAAAATCGACAAGAAATCGGGAGATCGCTACATTTTCGCTAGCTTCGTCAACGAATCGTTAGGAATTTTGTCAGTTGGGGGTGACCCAAAAATTACATTTCGCGAGAAAGTGAAAATTTTTTGATTCAAAATGTTCAATATGATGTCTCGAGTGTGTGGTAAAAGCGCACTGCATCTACCCCTCGTTCTTTTTGCTGGGGGGGGGGGGGGGAGGGTGAAAGTGAGGGAGCCCGTTTCAAAATTATTTTTTTTCCGCATCGATTTTGGTCAACTTTACATGGCAACTTATTAAGGAACAAAAATATTTGCTTACAAACATCAGCTCCCGACACATCAGGGGGCTGAGTCGGTAACCGCCCGTTTTCCCGAATCGAGATTCCCGAACGGACATTTTCCCGAATGGATTATTTCACGAATATATTTTTCACGAATACTTTTTCCCGAATGCAATTTTCCCGAATGCTATTCTTTCTCGAATGCTATTTTTCCGAATGCTATTTTTTCCCGAATGCTATTTTCCCGAACGCTATTAGAAAACGAATATGTTACAATATTTTTTAAAAAATTTTTTTGCCTTTCTGTTCAGTCATCAACATTGGAAATTTTTTCAAGATTTATTTACAAAACTACTTAAAGAGCATTTCCTGTTAAGATGGTGAAATCGGCCCTTGAACCGATCGGGACAAAAATCTCCCAAAATGTTGGTATCGATGTAAAACCACCCCAAAAAAATTTTCAACCCCCTACCCCCACCCACAACCGAATTATGGGGCCATTAATGCTCGAAATTCAATAATTTCTATCTCCGAAAGGGGTGGTTCAGAAATTTTGAAATTTTCACAGATTATAGACATTATATAGTAGTATATGTGAAATTTTTAATCTGATTTTTCTACTTGCGAGCGGGCACTCGCATTTCCCGGCCGCTACTCGTGGCGGTGAACTATTCGCGTACGCGCCATTTCGAGGGTTGAACGAGAACTCATTCTAAGTAACTGATATTAAAATTCCGTAAGTTTTCAACATGATAAAATTGAAAGGTTTCATTTCAATGTAAGCACATTCGAAAAATCAACCATTCGGGGAATCAACCATTCGTGAAATCGACCATTCGTGAAATCGGCCATTCGTGAAATCGGCCATTCGTGAAATCGGCCATTCGTGATTTCTATTCGGGAAAATTGCATTCGGGAAAAAGTATTCGTGAAAAAAATATTCGTGAAATAATCCATTCGGGAAAATGTCCGTTCGGGAATCTCGATTCGGGAAAAAGACCTGTAACCGGCTGAGTCATTATTTCTCAAATCTGAGCAGTTTTTTGAAAAATTACATAGAAATATTCCCCAAAAAATTTTAGACTCCCGCGACTAAGGGAAGAGGTCAGTTTGGTATCTGAATATTTTTCATTCACTTAATTGAAAATTTAAGTTAGGTAGATACATTTCCACTAGCCTCCTGATGTGTCGGGAGCTGAATTTCGTAAAAAAATATTACGAGGTCACTTTATGCTGAAATCAAACGGGCCGTGATGGGGAGGGGGTGTAAACCATTCGAATGAAAAATTTGATGGTCTAGTCGGATTCGTCACCTCAAGATGTGCTCAGAACATACCAAGTTTTTCAAAATTAGAATTTTGGAGCGGTTTTATAGTCAAAAAACTCTATTTTTTGTAATTTTAACCAAAAACGTCTAACTTTGGGAAGCGATGGCTCAGCCCCCTGAGGTCGAGGGGGGCTAAGAATTTTTGGGGAGTACTTCTACACCTATTGAACCATTTACGTGAATTTGAGCGAAATCGGTGCAAAACAATTTTTTCTTTCATAAGGGGTCTACCCCCCCCCCCCCCCCAAGCAATAGAGGCTGGGGCGATGCGAATTTATCAAAGACTACTTACATCATATAGAAGCTTTTCCAGCCATAACATTTAACATGTTTGTCTTTTTTCAAAGTGTATTTCTCAAGTACCTACTAGGTAAAACGACCGATTTATCGGTTTTTTGAACGTCACGCATAGGCCACCACTCGAAAAAATCTGAAAAAAATCCTAAGTAGTGTAAAATAGAGTGAGAAACGTGAAAATAATTTTTTCTTTATACCACACGCCAAAACGGTGCCCCCAGGGCGCTTTTAAACTTTCAAGGTCAAAAAGGTCATTGTAGTGGTCGAAAAAATCTGAAAAAATTTCATGATACTTCCCTCAAGTACCTCTGCCTACGCGCCAAGTTTGAAAAAAATCGGTTGAAAACTCGCGTAAATAGAATTTTTAGCGTGAAAATCACGTATTTTGAGGCCTCCGGGGGGTGTGGTAAAATTCGTTTTTTCGCTCTAAAATCATATTCTGATATTCTACATAGGCAAGTCGAATGGCATAAAAATTTTGTCAAAGTTCCACCAAGGGTCAAGTGACCCCCAAATCACACATCACACCTGAATGCAACTGAGCCTTTTAGTTTTTAGGGTTCCCGGCCTCCAAGGCCGAGGAGCCCTATTAAAATCACCCATTCATCATCATCGTCATCGTCATCGTCATCTTTGCGATTTTCATTAGATCGAGTGAAGAATCTTATTGGCTTATACCTCGATGACGTCAAGCTGCATCGAGTTAGTAAACCAATTAGAAGAGAGAAAGGTATAAATAACGGAAGTAGTCTATTATACATGGGACGGATAATTTTGTTTTGTGTGAAGTAGTTCGTACTTCGTAGTTCCTTTTTCTGAAGTCTAATTTCAGTAATTTCAGTTTAATTTCAACAATTGAAGCGTCCGTTTAAAAAACAACCATAGTCCATTTTGAAATTCTGACTTCAGAGAGTTATTGTGATTGTGAAGAGAAATTTGCACTGAGAAAAATTTTAACCACTTACTCTCAAATGTTCAAATAATCGTGGAAATACGTTGCCATTTTACTAGGGGCAACATGTTTTTTCACAACAACTGTCTGAAGTCAGAATTTCAAAATGGACTATGGCTGTTTTTTAAACGGGCGCTTCAATTTTTTTCCAATTTCAAATTTTCCTGAAATGTTATGCAATTTGCGTTTTCTCCTTTTCTCAACATTTTTTCCAATTTAATTTATTTTTCTCAAAATTTCCGACCCAGAATTTTTCTTGAATTTTTTGAAAAAATTTTTCTACTTGAAGACGAATGCCAAGCAATAACCAAAAACCATATATGTAAAGAAAAGGGACCCAATTTATTTTCATCCCAGAAGCTTCATCAATAAATCAATATTAATTGGTCTTTACTTCATACAACATTTTAAAAAAAATTCTACTTCAAAATTTTTCCGAGTTTGTTGAATTTTGACAATTTAAAAAAAATAGTCAGCATCACTGAAAATCAAAATTCCGGGGACCCTATTGCCAGGTCGCCTGCGACCCTGCTTGTTCTATCTGTATTCAAACGTTCTGTTTTATTTTCACTTTTCAGTCACGAAAGAAACGATGAAGCATCCACCAAGTCGTAATTCGTATAGTCGGATCGAGAATCCCGTTGACCAATATGAACGAGATAAGTTAACCAGAATTCTAGAAAACGGTGATTTCTACGATATTGTGATCAAAATTGAAGGGAAAACGTACAAACTTCATCGATGCAAATTGCTTTCGGAGTCTGGCTATTTTGCAAACGTCTTCTCTACCGAGATCTCCGAAACCTCTGACCAGCCGAATAACGATGAAGAATATTTGCTCGATGTCGAAGGAGTTGATCAAAGCTCATTCGACGTATCAATTCGGTACATTTATCATAAAAAACTAGAATTAAATTCCGATATGATCGTCGGCGTATTGAAAACCGCCTGCGTATTGAAAATTAACAGCTTGATAGATGATTGCGAATCGTGGATAATAAGCAACCTTCGTAAAATCAGTTTGAAAATTGTATTCGAAATTTTGAATTTTATTCGCAACGTTAACTTAATCGTCAGGTTCGAAAGCATGTACAAACGTTTGCTTTGTCAACATATATTGACAGCGTGGTCCGAAATTGACGACTTCTCCTCGTTTTGTGCAATTTCCTTTGACATGTTGGAAGATTTGTTGATCACGTCTGTATTACATGAAAAAAGCTATTCTTCGGTACCTGAGAATTTCCATTTCGACGATCCCGACCAATTGCTCGAAATGTGTTCGAAATGGGTTATGGAGGATGTGCAAAATCGATATCATTGTATACCTCGAATCGCTCTCGCTATAAATTGCAATCTTATGGTGAATTGTAATGACTACAAAATGGAGATGACGCCTGATTTGAGCAACTGCTCGGAACAGTTCGTTCGAGATCAGTTACTGATGGTGCTTTCGTCGACTCCATTGACTGCTCGCGATACTATGTTGAGAAATACTCCAAGGGAAATCAAAGACGATCCTGTGTTCGTTGCTTCTAGTAAATCAATAATCCGTATTTTCAACGCTGAAATGGACGAAATCGTATCATTATGGCTTTTCAATTATGATGACTCGAGAGACGATGATTCATTCAGTCATTATTCAGTATCAGCGACCACAATGGGTGATAATTTATTCATTGCTGCCAAGATGGCAAATAATTATCGTTTTCTTATTTTTTTCCAAGCGTATAACATTTCATCAAAAAAGTTTACCTCGTTGGCGTACTTACCTGTACGTGGAAACTCGAATTATGTGTTATTGAATTGTCGCGATGATATTTACTGCTGCTTCCACAACGGTCTCATATTTAAATACATGATGCATTTCAACCGCTGGACAACATTTTCAGAAAGCGAAAAAAATGAGAGTAAATGCTTTTTGCGATTCGCAAGCGATGGAAAAGCATTATACAAATTATACGAAACCGAAAGACGTGATGAAAACTCTCGCTATGGAACAACGGATAAATTATTTGAAACATACGATTTCGATCAAAATGTATGGATACCTGTACCAGAAATGACGATAAATGGGAATGAATTTAGAATGTACACTACTATAAAACATCTTATTGTCATGAAAAGCGGTAATGTTGGTGTACTTCTTTCAGACACGTTTTGGATCTTCGATCAAAATTCGCGAAGTTGGCGCCAGCTTCCGCTCCCCGTATCATCAGATCAATTTTTAGATGCTAACTTTGCTGCCATCACTGAATGGGAAAACGGATTATTGTTGATGGTTCAGAATAAGGTGTACTACCACCAATTTCCTACTTTGAATCAAAGCTGGCAGCTGAAAAAAGAGGACGCATTCGATTATTTGGATCACGAATATGTTGGATGCTTGACGAGCATTCATAGACCTAACTAATCAAGAAAAGAAAAAAAGGAAGAGAAATAAGGAAAAAAAACTGATGTATTGTGATAATAAGTACATTACGTAGTATTTGTTATTGTTATTCTAATTACGTATAATTATACCTACCTACTTAAATTTATTCGTTTTTGTGCGTCAATTATGCCGCTTTCATGTAGTCCAGTAGAATTAGCAAAAAAAAGGGGGGGGGGGTCATAGGGAAAGACTAGGTGGCCAACTGATGTCTGACTCTAATGGTCCAGTTTGATGCCCTGAACACGAATCTGAGGTGTCCGGTGCGCGCCCCCAAATCACATTTTTTGCCCATATCTGCCAAAATATTGGCACTAGCGCAGAAATGGGGTCTACAGAACTTATTCTTCGTCAAATTTCCTATCAGATGACTTTTGAATGGTATTCACAAACCCAAGGGGACTGGAGCTATAGTTGATCAAAGAGAGGGGTTTTCTTCAAAAATATGATTTTTGGCTTATATATCTGCTCAAATACCAATCCTAGAGCAAAAATAGGACCTACAAAACTTAATCTATGTCAAATTTTCTATCAGATGACTTATGAATGATTTGCACAAACCCTAGGGGGGCTGGAGCTACAAGTGAGCAAAAAGAGGAGTTTCTAATGTACATAAGTCATAATAAACGTTGAAGTGCAATTACAAACTGTATATTTCGGAAAAAGGTTGCATGAAAATTGGCATGATGAATAACAAGACCAAAATAAAATTTTAGGGAAGAGGAGTCACTCAAAATTTGCCGTAAAGAGTGCGGGGGTGAGGTGGTCTTTTGAGGCTCCAGCCCCCTATAAGTATAGTATAGTTGAGTAAAAGTCGGCGTTCTTGGGGTCAATTCCATATATTTCGACCTCCAATCTGACCTCTACTATCCGAATTTCGTGTTGAAAATTCGTTCCTGACCAGTGTGAGATTTGGAGGCAAAAAACTGTGATTTTCGGGAATTTTTCATACATATCGGTAAATAGGGGAACCTGTATTTTAAAATTTGGGACGTTCATACGCATCAGAATTCAAAAGTAACTTATCTGTATTCTACTGGACTATTGGTAATATCCCCGATTCTCCGAAAAATGAATCAATGTATTTTGAGATGGATCGAAAAAAAAGGGACGAAAATTGGTAAAGTATACAGGGTGTCGGGTAAGTGGTCTGCCATACTTCATTTTTGGATATAACCGGGTACCACTGAAAAAATAGTTGGATGAATAAGTAGCAGATCTTGAAAATTGAAAGGGCAAATGATGTTTTTTTTTTAAAAATCACGTAAATTTTTTTTTCAACCATGGGAATGGATAGAATTTTGAAAACTGAATAAATTTTCATTGTATGACTTTTTGCATAACTTGAAAATTGAAGGGGCTACAAAAAATTTAGTTCAAAAAAGTTCTAAAAAAATAAACTAATCAAGGTAATGGATAGTATGTTGAAAAAGGAACAAATTTTGTTCTACAGACTTTTTGCCTAACGTCAAAAATGAAGGGGCCAGGGGTCATCTATAATTGAGAAAATTTAAAAAATTTTGAAGCCCACCTTTTTTTTTTTGAATGATCCGTAGCCCCTTCATTTTTCATGTTAGGCAAAAAGTCTGTAGAACAAAATTTGTTCCCTTTTCGACATAGTTACTATCCATTCTCTTGATTAGTTAATTTTTTTAGAACTTTTTTCGAACTAAATTTTTTGTAGTCCCTTCAATTTTCAAGTTATGCAATAAGTCATATAATGAAAATTTATTCAGTTTTCAAAGTACTATCCTTTCTCATGGTTGAAAAAAAATTTTACGTAATTTTTTAAAATACATCATTTGCCCCTGCAATTTTCAAGATATGCAACTTGTGCATCTAACTTTTTTTTTAGTGTTGCTTGGTTATATCCAAAAATGAAGTATGGCAGACGACTTGTCGGACACCCTGTATAATTGACAATGAGTGGACGAAGACCTCCCCAAAAATGTTAAACTCAGTTTAAAAAAATTGAAGAAAAATTTTAAAATTGTTGGAAATAATTGAAAAAATTGTTTGAAGTTGATCCAAAAAACATCGTGAAAAAATCCGTTTAATGTTTCCACTTTCCAACCGTTTCTGAGCGCAATATTACTTTTTGAAAATCAGTGAGGCACTGAACATTTTGAAAATTCAATATTAATTTTTCAAAATTCATTGAAATTTGGAAATTAATTTTTTGAACACATAATGCTATTTCCAAAATTAGGTGGTAAAATTCATTTTTCAAATTTTGGTGAATTTTTAAAGTTTGCAAAATTACCCCATGGCCATGTAAAACATCAATGGAAAAAGTTGAAATTTGATGTATTCTCAAAAAAAAAAAATTGCATCCATTTTTCACCCGTAGATACTCCATTTTTTAGTGGGTCTTTTCCTTTCAGATTTTTTTCAAAATGAAAAAAATGCATTTTACTTACATGCGCGGTTTTTCAAAAAAAAAAAAAAAAAGGAAAAGAAATTTAAAAAATGTCATCCTTTTAAAAAATAATCATTGCCCATTTTAAATTTTTTTCTTTCGACGTTTCGACAGTTATTATGAAAAGGAGTTGAGCGTTACAAAAAAAATAATCAGGTCTATGAAATCATTGGAAAACAGTCAGAATTGCAAATCAGCAAAAAAATTTCACTGAAAGCAAACTGAAAAAAATTGCTTGAAAGTCGGTAAAGTGTTTGAAATTGATTCTTTGAAAATCATCAAAATCCGCTGAAAATCAAAGAATTTCGCTGATTTTACCTGTGTTGCAATTCTGGCTATTCATCAATGACTTTTTCACTGATTCAAAATGAGCGAATGTGGTTGTTTGATGTTTCTTAAACCAACGGCGACGCTTTAAATCTCCGATCGAGTAAGTTTTAGAATTATTTTTTTTTAAATCATTTTTCAAAAGATTTTTGAACGTGTCAAGATTCTCAAGTAGAGTGAAGAGGGGTAAGGGTGGAGGTCAAAAGGTGGAATTTTTATCAGTTCTTTTTAAGGTCTGGACACAACCTTTGTGCTACCCTATCCTAATTTGAATTTTTTAAAAAGGCAAATAACAATCTCTCCGCTAGAGAAGTGAATTCCTGCGACTAATTTTGTAGGTATCCAAAACTCTTGCAAAGTCGAGTTGGTAAAAATTTTATCTTACTTCAAATTTGAAAAAGCTACAAATTTTAAAAATTATCATAAATCATAGCGCCTTCAATTTCAAACTTAGGCAAAATACGTAGGTATGCATTATTAGTTGCATAACACTTGTCCTGTAAAACTTCTGTGTCAAATGGTTACCGGACATTTACCCGAATCTAATTCCCCGAATTTTGAAATCCCGAACGCCTTTTACCCGAAAAAAATTATCCCGAATTTATTAACCCGAAGTGCCATTTCCCCGAATACCATTACCCCGAATGGTAAAATCCCGAATCCGTTTACCCGAATTTTAAAATCCCGAACACCTTCTACCCCAAAAAAATTATCCCGAATTTACTAACCCGAAGTGCCATTTCCCCGAATACCATTATTCCGGATGGATTTACCCGAATTTATGCAATTTGAATTAGTTTAAATTGTCATGGAAATGAGAAAAATTGGAATAAAGGGGGGTAGGTATGTGATGGCCCTTATCTGCTAAAATAAGGGTTCTAGAGCAGAAATGGGGTCTATGAAAGTTATTCTACGTCAAATTTTCTATCAGATGACTTTTAAATAGTATTCAAAAATTCAAGGGGGCTGAAGCTATACCGGATGCTCGATTAATTCTGGCTCCCCCCGGTACTTTTTGAATAAAAAATTGTAAGTTGGCAATACTTCGTTATATTAAGCAAATGAAACAGAGTATTGCCAACTTACGATTTTTAGCTATTTATAACACAAAAAGTATCGGGGGGGGGAAACCAGAATTAATCGAGCACCCGGTAGTTGATTGAATAGAGGGGGTTTTCTCCAAAAATCAGATTTTTAGCTATATCTGCTAAAATATCGATCCCAGTGCAAAAATTTGGATATTTCTGATTCCATATTCGCGATAATATTTGTCGGGGAAACGATGTTCGGGATTTTAAAATTCGGGTAAACAGATTCGGGATTTTACCATTCGGGTTAATGGTATTCGGGGAAATGACACTTCGGGTTAATAAATTCGGGATAATTTTTTTCGGGTAAAAGGCGTTCGGAATTTCAAAATTCGGGGAATTAGATTCGGGATTTCAACATTCGGGGTAATGGTATTCGGGAAAATGGCAATTCGGGCACTTGGATTCGGGTAAATGTACCGTAATCGTGTCAAATACATACTCCGAATATTAATTTCAGCTGCACAACGAATCAATAGAACTTCACAAATTTTTTATTTTCATAGGTATTATAAAACAATAAATTATCAATCTACATGTCAAAAAAAAAATGCAACAACAGAAATTATTAAAGTCGAATATTCGTCAAAAAGAAATGAAAGTTATTTATACAAAAATGAAATATGTACCTAGGCTCAGATATCATAAAATTCAGTCTAGTACCTATCTTTTTGAAGATTTACAATATAAAATTACCTACAAATTTATTTATTTAAAAAAAAACTACTTAATCCTCTTCAAAATATCTAGGTACCTAAGTGAAAAATACATCAACTTTGATTATTTTTCTCATCATCATCAGTAAAATTATTCTCTCATATCGCGATATATTTTTCCCTCACGAATTATAAATAATTTTCGCATTAATTTATGAAAATTTTCCATTTTAATTCGCTTCTTTCTATGTTGCTCTCAATCTTAACCCCAAATCTAGAACTTTTTCATGTGAATCCGTAAATCTAATCTCAAAACTTCAAAAGCTCAACAATCCATCTCATCGCTTCCATTACTACATTCCATATACCCATTGCAAACTCGGGCTTTGGGTAAACATTCTCCCAAGGGGCATCTATGACCATTACAGGTAGCTTGTATTTTGGGCAAATTCGTCCTCGACGTATTTCCAACACTGTTGTCAATCCAGTTCACGTAATTAACCACTTTGGTGTAGACTCCCGGTCGGTGTGCTCTGGCGCATCCGTTTCCGTTGCTCGTTATTCCATATAAATGCCAAGCATTTCCATTATCCTTAAAAAATAATCGGTAACGATATAATCTCAAAACGAGTGAATTAAAGTAAACGAATTTTGTTAAGGTGGGGAGAATTTACCTGGCACATGAGGGGGCCACCGGAATCGCCTAAACAAGCATCACGACCACCTCGATCGAAGCCGGCGCACAGCATACCGTCTGTGATTTTATATAATGGCGAGAATAATGTCCTTTTGTGGCATTCACCTGGTGATATTACTGGTAACTGTACTTCTTGTAAGGTATCAGCTGTTATAAAAATCAAAAACTCGTGTAAAATCATGAGTTCAATTTTGCACAAATTCATCTATCTTGCAAGCAAATTTTGTATTTAATCAATTTTTTGTAAAATTTTATAGGTAACTATCTACGAAGTACCCATTCGGTGAATCTGATCACTCGTAAAAATGTCACTTTTATAAAATTTAATCAGTTTGGTAAAAGGTCAATTTTGTAGAATTTGATCCATTTCATAAAATTACGTGTATTTTGTAAAATTTGTCAGTTTTGTGAAACACAGTCGAAACATTTGTTCAATTTTGTAAAATTTAGTTACTGTGAAAATTAGTCATTTTTATAAAATTTTATTAATTTTATTAAATCTGGTCAAATTTTGTAAAATTTGATCAATTTGGTAAAGCACAATCGATGCAAATCAGGGTCAATTTTATGGAAAACATTGCCAATTTGATGAATGTGGTGAATTTTATAAAATAATGATGGATCAATTTTATAGAATTTGACCATTTTTTAAAAATTGATCCATTTTATAGAATCTGGCCAGTTTAATAATATTTAGTCAATTTAGTCATTTTTAATGAGTTTTTTTTTTTGTTAAATTTCATCAATTTTGTAAAATTTGTACACTTAATTCTGTAAAATTGGTTCCAAGGTAAAATTGAGTGAACTGCGAAAAACTTTGCCAATGCTATAAAAATTGGAAATTTAGTGAATTTTTTAAAAACTTTTCTCAGTTTGTCTATTCTATGAAATGTGATGCCTAAAATTTGACAAATTTGGTAGAATTTCATAAATTTTCTGAAATCTGGTCAAGTCTTACTGTTCAGTCAATATCATGAAAACTGGTCAATACTTTTACAAAATCTTTCCAACTTTGTAAAATTTTGATCAACTTTATTATAATATTTTGCCAAATTGTTGAAATCTTGTCAATGTTTCATACCTATCAATGAATTTTTGGGCGGATTATTCAATATTTTGCCATGT
Organism: Pseudococcus viburni; assembly: GCA_033439095.1. NCBI lineage: Eukaryota > Metazoa > Arthropoda > Insecta > Hemiptera > Pseudococcidae > Pseudococcus > Pseudococcus viburni. The sequence continues at coordinate 208,055 of JAVBJF010000461.1, forward strand.
TTGTAAAATTCTGTAAATTTTGTAAAATGTGCTCAATTTTTGTAAAATTGTATTTATTTTGATTTTGTTCAACTTTGTAAAATCTGAACTATTGTGCTATTCAGTGAGTTGTGCAAAATTTTTGATTTTTTACATTCCTGTCAATTTTGTAAGAACTAATAACATTGTGTCAATTTTGTGAAGTTGTGTTGATTTCGCAAATGATAATTTTACAAAAATCAGTATGCCAATTTCAAATCCTTCCTATTTCACAAAATCGTGCCAGTTTTACAAAACTATGTCACTTTTTACGATCAATTTTTACGAAATTGTGTCATTTTTACAAAATTGTGTCAGTTTTACGAAATTGTGCCATTTTTACAAAATTGTGTCAGTTTTACAAAATTGTGCCAGTTCAACGAGATTGTGTCAATTTTTACGAAATTGTGTCATTTTTACAAAATTGTGTCATTTTTTCAAAATTGTGTCATTTTTACGAAATTATGTCAGTTTTACAAAAGTAGACACAATTTCGTAAAAATTGATACAATTTTGTAAAATCGACACAATTTTGTAAAAATGACACAATTTCGTAAAAATGACACAATTTCGTTGAAGTGGCACAATTTCGTAAAAATCGGCACAATTTCTTGAAAATCGACATAGTTTTGTAAAAGTAAACAAAATTTTGTAAAAGTAGACCCAATTTCGTAAAAATGACACAATTTTGTAAAAATTGACACAATTTCGTTAAACTGGCACAATTTTACCAAAACAATCAATTTGACAAAATTCTATCAATTTTACAAAATTGTGTCAATTTTACAAAATTGTGTCAATTTTACAAAATTGTGTCAATTTTACAAAATAGTGTCAATTTTACAAAATTAGGTCTACTTTTACGAAATTGGGTCTACTTTTACAAAATTGGGTCTACTTTTACAAAATTGTGTCAATTTTTACGAAATTGTGTCTACTTTTACGAAATTGTGTCAATTTTACAAAATTGTGCCAGTTTAACAAAATTGTGTCAACGTGACGAAATTGTGCCAGTGTAACAAAATTGTGTCAATTTTTAGAAAATTGTGTCATTTTTACAAAATTGTGTCACTTTTATGAAATTATGTCAGTTTAACAAAATCGTGTGAACGTAACAAAATTGTGCCAGTTTAACGAAATTGTGTCAATTTTTACAAAATTGTGTAATTTTTTACAAAATTATGCCAGTTTTACAAAATTGTGTCAGTTTTACAAAATTGTGCCAGTTTAACGAAATTGTGTCAGTTTTACAAAATTGTGTCAATGTGTCAATTTTTACAAAATTGTGTGAGTTTTACAAAATCGTGTCAGTTTTACAAAATTGTGTTAACTTTACAAAATTGTGACTGTTTAACGAAATTTTTTCAATTTTTACAAAATTGTGCCCGTTTTACAAACTTGCGTCAATTTTACAAAATGTTTGTAAAATAGTTTGGTTTGGTATACTCTTGTCAAGATTTCATAAAATTTGATCAGCTTTGTAAGATTTTGACCGGTTAAAAAAAACAGACGACTTTGAAAATATCGGTCATTTTCGTAAAATTACTCATGTCACTTTCATGAAATTTGGTCACGTTTGTTAAATTTATTTCATTTTGAAAAAATAGGCCAATTTTTACAACATTTGATCAGTTTTGTTAAAAGTTAAATTTCATCAATTTTATCAAATTTTATAACATTTGGTTACCTAATTTTATAAAATCTGGTCAATTTTGTGAAACTGGTAAATCTTTTGTGAAATCAGTGAATTGTGTTTAGCTGATGAATTTCGTAACATTAATAATTTTTGTAAAATTTTACCAGTTGTTTACAAAATATTACATTTTTTGTCGTGACTGTCAGAAATAAGTACCTACGTATGAATAGGAGTATCAATTCACGGCTGATTCCTCTTTCAAAAGAGATTCATTAAAAATTCTTAAATCGAGTAATTTTTGACTGAATAATTAAAGATATGCTGATGGAATTGAGCTATTGAAGTATCAAAGCACAACAATGAAAACCTTTATAAAAATATTTGTTTTTCGGTACATACGGTAAACACTTCCACTTTCCATCAGCTGGCCCCATCCAATAACCGTACACAACGTGCCATCCAGCAAAATCCTATTTGGATTTGGTAAACAAATAGGTCTGACGAAATTGGTAAACTGCACCTCGGAGTTCATTTCCAATAATGATATATCATTAACGAAGCCAGCATCCGCGTAATTCGGATGCACAATTATACGACGAATTGGTCTAATCTGTTCGTGAGGCGAAGGTAGCGTTGAACTTCGTCTCAATATGCCCAGTCTGGCCACCCAGTAATCGTGCTGTGCGCTGAAATTCGGTACACATAGGCCCATATTAAACAACGTCCAACATTTACGTTAAAATTTAGGCATATGCAACTTGGAATATTTTTGAAAATTACTTATTAAAACAGTGGCCAGCGGAAAGCAGCCATTTGTTGGAAATTAATGTGGCGCCGCATTGAAATTCTCCTTCTTTGTAGAGAGCCGCTTGCCATGGCCAAGCGCCCAGAGCAGCGCTGCCACCTCCGACAATTCTCGATCTGCGTTCGCCACGATACCTGAGAGGATAATTTCACGCTTTATGTGTCGAGATTAACGCTCGTTAAAGATTTAATTTCGCGGTTTAGGAGGAAATATCTTTTCAAGTGTGAGATTTAGTAAATCCTCTTGGGTCGTTGAGTTTTTTTTTTTCGAGTGTGATTAGGTACTTACTTTCCATGAACGCGAGATTTTCCTATTTGTGTTTGGATTCCGCATTCTAAGTCGTCGCAAATTACTTCCACTACTTCTTTATTACTGCAGTTGATTTTGGTGAATTTGAAATTTTTTCTGTAAATAATCAATTTGCTGGATGAGTATTTTACCAACTCGAGTAGAAAGGTAACGTGTTTTTTAAATAAGCAATAAAAAAATTTCCATTGCTCCTACAGGAAGAAAGTATGCATTATGCAACTCTTCAAGCTGATGTAGTTATTGGACTTTTTAATAGAATAGGTACCTACCTAAATATCATTTATGAGTTATTTTCTCACCTTCGAAATGAATTCGTCGAATTTTTCAGTATATTGACTAAATGATAATAAATGGATGTTTCATTGCCATTTTCATCTGCTTGGTCGTTTATTATTTTGATTCCTAAGAAATTCCTGCACAAAATTACAAACAAATACATTTGAATTAGCGATGTCATAATTACTTATATGCCTCATTAGTTATGGTAGGTAATATGATTTTTAAAAAATACCAACAAGTGAGTAGGTAAAATAAAATAAACGCACCTAAAAGTCATAGTTTTACACACAGCCTTTCCAAGTTCAGACAGTCTATCGGTGGTCTCAGTGACTGATTCATTTTCTTCTTTTTTATAACATAATTTTCCCCAAACACCACCTCTTCGAACGGTTATGATGCCTATTTTCAAAACAAATTATAAATTGTACCATTAGTAAATTTTTAATACCCAACTATCCAAAGTTGGATATCCATAAAAGTTATTTTACCATTAGATTGATACGTGATATCGTTATTTTTCTGCGAAAATGGTGTAATGGTGATGCAGTTTTTTTCGTCATCTCCCAAAGGACAGTCACGGTTTCCATCGCATAACATTTTCTGTTCAATGCAAAGCTTGGCATTTTCGCAAACGTACATTTGAGGAGAGCACCATTCTGAAAATAAAATTCATTCGGCTATTATTCACGAGAGTTGATGTATTTTGTTTGATGTCATCAGTTTTGTAAAATTCGGTCCCTTTTATGAAATCAGGCCAATTCTTTCATTTTTGTTGGTCCTCAATTTTATAAACTTCGATCAAATTTGTAAAATTGCCAATTTTTCATAGGATTTGGTCAATTTTTAATTCACTGAATAAACTTTGTAGGTATAGTTTAACCAATCTTGTGAAATTTTTCAAAGGGGTTTTCCGCATAAGATGGTGAAAATAGCCCTTGAGCCAAATATGGTTAGAACTGGTCCTAAATGTTTACCTCGATGTAAAAACTACGCATAAAAATTTTGGACCCCAACCCCTACCCCTTCCTGAGAAATTTCCCTCTAAATGTCAAATATTCAATTCAACTGTTTTCTGGATAAGGCGGATGAACATTTTTGAAATTTGCACAGGTGGTAGGCCTTATGTAGGTATATCACTGAAAATTTTTTCAAATTTTTCGATTTAAATTTTCTTAACTTTTTTGCACTTCGAAATGTTCAAAAAATTATTTTTAAAAATTTTAGGGGTAACATGGTTGAATTTGTTTCCATTTGGTGACACCCTCAGGTATTACTATAATTTTTTCAAAATCCAAAAGTTGATGCAAGTTGGTAAAAAAAATTAGGCCTGGGGATTAATGTTTGAAAAGTGTAACGTTTTATGACATATGTATTATTCTGTTGGAGTTTTAAAAAAAAAGCTTGGAAAAATTTTGACAAATTAATACATTTTGTTGGACTTTTGAAAAAGGAAAAATTTTGGCGAATTATTAAAATGAAATTTGGTCAAATGTTGAAAACTTATAGAAAAGTTAATTAGGTATATTTATTAAAACCACTGACATAATGACATTTTGTTAGATCTGAAAAATCTTGGAAAAAATTGAATGATTAATATTGGCAACAGTGTTTTCTCCAAATTGTAATATAAGTAATGTAGAAATGTCTGGGATACCTACATGTTAGTCAAAAATTCTACAAGTTCCTTCAAGTTTAACAAAATGTCACTATTAAGTATGTAATTGTAAAAATTTGATAGTCAAAATTTATTTTAAAAAAATTGGGTAAGTAAGTATGTACCTTTCATAGTTTTGATTTCGAAATGTACGTACACAAAAAAAAACCTGAAAAACGTCTACATGAAAACTGCATTCGGTATGGCTTTTCAAATTTTTCAATTTCACCCAGAAAATTTCTGAGTCATTTATGTAGCTATGCCTCGCCATAAAAAATCCTCCAAAATTTCTCCTCGGTTTTGGACGCAACTAGGAGTAAGGGGTGTTGAGAATTTCCCAAAAAATCAATAATACAGTGTGACATATCGTTCGCTACGTTCTTGAGTATTGAGTATGAATTTCGGTACCCTTTTTTTTTTTTCATACGACCACTTCAAGACTTCCCAAGTCTCAAATTTTAGTCAAAATTGAAAAAAATTGAATCACCGTGTGATGTAGGCATCGGTTTTGATGTTTTTGAGAGCATAGAGTCTGAATTTCGACTCCATTTTTCAAATAGGCCCTCTCTGAGCTCCTTGGAGCCTCTTAGACTCAAAAATTAAAAAAAACATCTGGGAAAATATCAAGTAATATCGTGTATAACGTTTTTGAGGAGAGAGAAACTGAATTTTGACTCTATTTTTAAATTATTCTCCTCGAGTTCTCATTATTTTGAACTTGGAAGTGAAATTTGAGGTTTATGAGAATTCAAGAAAAGTAATTCAAAAATAGAATCGGAATTCAGATTCTACATCCCTTACCTCCCCCTCCCCTCCCATTTTGGACTAATTTATCAATTTACCAAAATACTTTCAAATTAGCAAAATTTCGCCAGTTTTCTTTTTTTTTTCGTTGGAAGTAAAATTTTGTAAAAATTTTGCAATTTAACAATTTTTTTGTTTAAATATCTTCATAGATTCACAGGTCAACATGGAAAATGCTGTTTGAAGTTTAATGGGTGATTTTTGTAATGTTTTTTGAGCAAAATAATAAAAAAATCCCCGTCACCCAAGGATTTTTCACAGTTTGAATCTTTTTGTTGAACACACTTTTTTACACCTTTGATAAATTTTCTGAGCAAAGGAAGGGCTCAACAATTGGCTTTCAAAATATTTTAGTTGAAAGTTGAATGTTCTACTTTTTTAAAATTGAAAATACCAATTTTGAAAACCAGGCCTCTCGAGAAAAAACTAATTGGACTCTACAAAAAGAAACTTTACGCTCTACAATTTATATTCGATTCAATTTTTTTTTAGAACGCTTCGATCCTTTGCTCTTAACAAAAAATTCCAATTATAAAAATCCTGATGTGATGGGGTAGGTAGGTAAAACTGAAATTATATTCGAACTCAGCATTAAAAAGTAGATCAGAATCACCAATCAGAATCAATTACGCAATAAAAAGATGTTGATTTGCCGGCCTTTGAGTGTTAAAAATGAGGCTCGCTACAAAAAATCGATTTTCTGGGAAAACCAAACCTTCAAAAAAAATTGAGTAAATTATTAATTGTAGCGCATAAAATTTCCTATTCTGTACAGTCTAATTACGAGAAGCTTAATTTTTGAGATACCTATTTTCAATCAAAAAAAAATTGAACTTTCAACTAAAATATCTAGAGAGCTAAGTTTCATCACAAGGGAGGTACCTATCCCAACTTGAAGTAAAATGTTGAGTCCAAACAAAAAAAATCGAAATTACATCATAACAGGACCCCGTATCCAAAATTTCAGGTGCTGAAGTTCATTTCTCGATTTTTGGCAAATTTTTGAAATTTCAAAATTACCTCCGCCCTGCGAATTATGAAAATTTGATCTGTGTAAGTAATCAACGAAGAAAGCTAAAATTTGGTATATACACTATTATCAACCTCCCTCCCGAATCGATTGGAAGCGGTTTTCAGTCGCTTCGGAGGAATCAGAAAATTTGGAAATTTTTCAGGGCTGGAGAAAAACCCATAAAAATGGCCCATATGCACTTCAGCACCTATAATCACGGATTATCCACTCGAAACCGCTTCCATTCGATTCGAGAGATCGAAAATAGGGTATCTACCAAGTTTCAACTTTTGATCTCGATGTACGCGCATTAGGCGAATTTTTAAATTTTTTCCAAGAAAATTTTTGCCCCAAAAATGCAAATTTCAACTCAAAGTTACGAATTTTGGAAAATTTTGTTTCAATCGATGAAATACGTCACCAATATGGATAATCCGCAATTATAATTGCTGAAGTTCATATGGGCCATTTTTATGAGCTCGTCTATAGCGCTGGAAAATTTCAAATTTTTCTGATTGCTCCGAAACGTCTGGAAACCGCTTACAATCGATTCGGGAGGTCAAAAATAGGGTATATATTAGGGTGGATCGCTAAAAAAAAACATATCTCAGATTTCAACCAAATTCGCTGGGGTTGTTGGGTCATCATCGGAGACTACCCAAAAATTTTTTGAGCCCCCTAGGTGAAGAGGGAGGGGAGCTAGGGGCTCTTAAAGGGCACCTCCTTTTGAAAAAAACGCGGTTTTTTGTGTTTTTTAGCTCGAAAATATGGCGTACGATTCACGAAAGAGCACTAAAAAGGTGCGATTTGAGTTTCTACACCCCCCTGAGCAATTGCCGCCCCTCGAAAATGAAAACCCATTCTGCTACCCGGGGGTCCAAAAGTTGCAGATCGCGAAATTTCAATGTTGTGAAATTGTATTTGGCCTCGAATTGATTACTTTGACACCGGACAATTTTATAATTTTTTTTTATAATTTTTGAAGAAAATTTTGAAAATTTTTTTCGATCAGTGTGACCAACCGCAAATTGTAATATTCAAATATATGGGATTCGCGTTGATCTGATCATGTATATCTAATAGGGTGGATCGAAAAAAAAAAACATATCTTGGATTTTGACCAAATTTGGTGGGGTGGTTTACTTTGAGTGGGAGACTTCACAAAAAAAATTTGAGCCTCCGAGGGGCAGGGGGAGGGGAGCAGGAGGTGCTCAAAGTGCACCTCTTTTTGAAAAAAACGCCGTTTTTTGCGTTTTTTAGCCAATCAAAATTGTGTGAGAAGCCTTAGTAAGACTTAAAAGATGCGATTCGAGTTTCTACATCTCCCTGAACCATCGCCGTCCTCCTCCGATCAAAATTCTGACTGCTACCAGGGGCAGAGGGTTGAAAAGTTGCAGATTGCAATATTTCAATAATATGAAATTATCACTAAGCTGGAATGATTTTTTTTTGTCATCGAGTAAGTCCTCAAATTCGAAACGTACTTCTATTGATTGGGAAAAAAAATTTGTCCAATCACTTGACGAAAAAATAATGGATTCGAGTTCATAATATCAGAATATCACAATTAGCAACTGGTTGCACTGACGTACAAAATGTTCAAAGAAAAATTTTTAATTTTTAATTTCTGATGATTGAAAACAAAATTATTGTGTATTTTTCAAACGATAAAAAAATTAATTTGAGGTCAACGTAAACCCCATAGGTGTGTAGTATGCCACGATTTGCAACTGGCTGCACTGACATACAAAATTTTTGAAAAAAATTTTCGAAATATACTTTCAGTGATTGAAAAAAAATACATAATATTTTCAGGCGAAAAAATAATCAATTCAAAGTCGATATAAATTCCGTATTTTGGAATTTTATGATTTGCTGTTGGCTGCACTGGTGTACAAAATTTTCATTTTTTTTTTTTCAAAATTCACTTTTAGTGGTTGAAAAAATTTTTTGTTCACTTACACGATGACAAAAAAAAATCATTCCAGCTTAGTGATAATTTCATATTATTGAAATATTGCAATCTGCAACTTTTCAACCCTCTGCCCCTGGTAGCAGTCAGAATTTTGATCGGAGGAGGACGGCGATGGTTCAGGGAGATGTAGAAACTCGAATCGCATCTTTTAAGTCTTACTAAGGCTTCTCACACAATTTTGATTGGCTAAAAAACGCAAAAAACGGCGTTTTTTTCAAAAAGAGGTGCACTTTGAGCACCTCCTGCTCCCCTCCCCCTGCCCCTCGGAGGCTCAAATTTTTTTTGTGAAGTCTCCCACTCAAAGTAAACCACCCCACCAAATTTGGTCAAAATCCAAGATATGTTTTTTTTTTCGATCCACCCTATTAGATATACATGATCAGATCAACGCGAATCCCATATATTTGAATATTACAATTTGCGGTTGGTCACACTGATCGAAAAAAATTTTCAAAATTTTCTTCAAAAATTATAAAAAAAAATTATAAAATTGTCCGGTGTCAAAGTAATCAATTCGAGGCCAAATACAATTTCACAACATTGAAATTTCGCGATCTGCAACTTTTGGACCCCCGGGTAGCAGAATGGGTTTTCATTTTCGAGGGGCGGCAATTGCTCAGGGGGGTGTAGAAACTCAAATCGCACCTTTTTAGTGCTCTTTCGTGAATCGTACGCCATATTTTCGAGCTAAAAAACACAAAAAACCGCGTTTTTTTCAAAAGGAGGTGCCCTTTAAGAGCCCCTAGCTCCCCTCCCTCTTCACCTAGGGGGCTCAAAAAATTTTTGGGTAGTCTCCGATGATGACCCAACAACCCCAGCGAATTTGGTTGAAATCTGAGATATGTTTTTTTTTAGCGATCCACCCCAATATATAGTATATACCAAATTTCTGTTATTTTCGTTGATTACTTAGATCAAAGTTTCATATTTCGCAGGGCGGAGGTTATTTTGAAATTTCAAAAATTCGCCAAAAGTCGAGAAATGAACTTCAGCACCTGAAATTTTGGATACGGGGTCCTGTTATAATGTACTTTCAATATTTTTTTTTGTTTGGGCTCAAAATTTTAAAATTTTACTTTGAGTTGGGATACCTCCCTTATAAGAAAAAACTAATTATTGGTCTCTACAAAAAGGAAATTTTATGATCTACAATTTTTTCGTTGAACCCTTCCTTTGTTCAAGAAATTTCAAAAGTCATCAAAATGTGTAAAAAAAAATGTTAAAAAAATTCAAATTGTAAAAAATCCTTGGGTGGTGGGATTTTTTCACCACTTTTTTTTGTGATTAGCGTGAAAAATACTTATAAAAACTATCCGGTAATCTTCAAAGTTCAAACAGCATTTGAAAAGCTTAAAAATATCGACCTGTGTTATATGATATCGTTGAATAGGAAACGTCAATTTTTCTCATTTTTTTAAATAGGTACCTAGTACCTATTTGAAAATTTTTTTGAAATTTTTTGAAAATTTTGTTAATTTCTTTACAGAAATTGATTTTTTTTGTAGGTAGATACCTACATGATTTCTTCAATTTGAAAACGTCCAATTTCGCAAAAGTAGGTCAACATAGCAAAACCAACTCTTTCGTGCACCTTTTTTTCCTCACTCGATCATTACGAAATTCCTCGTATTCATCTAATTTACCAACCGCATAGATTTTCGTCCGAAAAATCCCAACAATCCACAATCCCGTCGCATATTTTCTTATAAGCGAATTGGGCTCTCAGATAGTCGGCGCAAGTGCAGTTTTTTTCATCGGATCCGTCGTTACAGTCGGCGAACTGGTTACACCATAGATGTTCCGAGATGCATTGTCCGTTCTTGCATTGTTTCGTCGAATTACTCGTACATACTAGGCAGAGAATAAGAGAAAATTAAATTCATCAGAATCAAGAGCGAGAGAACATGAGTCAGTCAGCTTCATCCGAGAGTAAAAATGATTCGGGTACTTACGAGGTTCCAAAGTGGACGGTACAGGTGTAGTGGTGGTTGTAGCATTGTGTACCTTATGTAGTGGTTTATTTAACATGATACCGTTGTAGCTCGGCTTGAGTATATTTAATTTTGTCGTCTGAGCTGCTGGCGTCGTTGTTTTCGTATACATGGCGGCCAATTGTTCGATGATCAAGTGTAACGTTTCGTTGGAAGGCTGTTTTTTATACTTTTCAATTATCAGACTTAGATGCGTACTGAACTTGGGTACTTTGGTGGGATCGCTTTGATTATCTTCTTCCCTGATACTTCTGGGAAATATGGTTTTGTATTTTTGCTGGGTCGTCTTTGATATGGCTCCGCTGCCGAGCTCCACCGGTGATCTTACAATATGCGTAATATTATCGCTGCCATTTTCCTCCGATTTAGGCTGCAGCTCTTCGAGTAAGACGTCGTTACCGTATGACACCTGCATACTAGTGGACGTGACGACTTCGGTATTCAAGACTATAACGCCGCCGTCTTCGGTGGTTTGGTCGATTTCCGCCGACGCAACCGCGGCCGCCGGAGCCGCAACCGTTTGCAGCGATTTAATTTCATCTTTTGTCGCATTCGTAACAGTTTGATTATCGGTTTTCGCCAGAACCGGTTTCGGTCTAGGTTTATTTAATGCGATATTTGACCTCATTGGCACATTTACCGAAAAATTAGCCGCATTATCGGTAATTGGTTTTAGATTTTCGGAGTCGTTTATCGACGCATCAATCTCGTGCCGGCTAATTTTACGTTCATTAGATTCACCGGCGAGTTTTCCGTTATTACGCGATAATACCTCGTCCACTACGTTGATACCGGCGTGCTTTACCTTCGTCCTTTCACTGGTCACCTCTTTGACGATGGCGTAATCCGCCGCTGCACCTATTGCTGTCGAAGGGATCGTAACAACTTCGGCTTCCCCGATTACCACCGAGCTGTTGCCAGTGACGCTGAAATTGTTCAGTGCTTTTTGGTCATCCGACACGAACGAGAATCTGTTGGAGCTGACGTTGATGTCGACGTTTTTTCGAGCCTTGGCGGTGGTTGTCGATTCGGGTTTATTGGTGGTTTTGTCTAATTGCAATTTTATACGGCTGGTTTTTTCGATAGTGGGTTGGCGATGTTTTTTCATGTTTTTGGAACGTGCTGGTGGCTGGGTTGAGGTGACCGGTGAGACGATTGAGGTTGGAGGGCGTTTGCGGATTAGCGATGGCGTTGTGTGAGTGAAACGTTTCAGGACGGTGTTTGGGGCCAAGTTGCTGACCGAGGCTTCCTCCGAAGAGTCCAGGAGGCTTTCGGGTTGTGAGTCGGGGTTCGAGATGTGCTCTGAAAATATAAAAATTCAAAGATATAGGTTGGAAAATGGTGATGGATAAATTGTACCTGAGTCAAAAAATAAAGGTACGTATTTATTCCATTTTTTTAAAGTTTTTTGTGTCTCTAACCTCTCCGATCCTTTGGGCTTTGGGGCCTCTTGGAGGGGGGGGGGGCAGAAATTAATTTTATTTTGACCTCCAGCTCTGACTTTTTTTTAGGATGGAGGGCTCAAATTTTTTTTTGGAAGGTCTTCCACCCAAAATAAACTACCTCAATTCATCGAAATCCAAAGTATGTTTTTTTTGCTCCATCCTAGTACCCATTACTTACATTGGGTTTTACCTTTTCCCTTAAAACTTGAACAAATAGACAGGGACAACACAAGAATGGTGTATAGACCTAAAATCGATCTAGTTCTACTCCCTCCCTTCCACCTATATCCACAGGTACACTTAAAGATTGCCAATTCTTAAAAGAATTTTTTTAAATTTGAATTTTCCTGCGGGTATAAATGTTCATAATATGGATGATTTTTATTTGAAATACAATTTTCAAAAAACACCATTCCTATAGAAAAACTCATTCCCCTCATTCCTCAAAAAATAAGTAAATAATGAAAATCAGGAAAAATCAAAGTTACATTAGGAACCTAGAGAAGCAAAAACGGAAATTTTTGACCCAGATTTATCTCCCCTCCCCTTCATTTTCAGAATGATATTTTTTTCATTATTTTTGATTCTAAAGGGAAGTCTTCAAAAAGAGGCAATTATTTTCAAAAATTCAGGATGTTTTTAAATTCACGATTTGCAACTTTTCAACCACTTTGAAGAGGGCATGCATGGGGTTTCCTAGTTCAAAGTAAATAGGTCAGAGAAATGTAGAAACTCAAATTCCACATTAATGGGGACAGGGAGAGGTGACTGAAATGACACGTAGATAGATGGCACTATCATAAAAATCACAAAAAATGGGTTATTTTTCAAAAGTGGCATCAGTCTGATGAGGCTCCCTAATTCTACTCTCTTTTTGACTAGGAAATTCCAATTTTTTGGAGAGTCCCCCACTCGAAGTAAACTACATCTCACTAATTTTCTGAACATAAACTCTAATTTTGCTACTGACAAAGGAGGTGATAGAATTGTCCCCTCGAAATATGAATGAAAGGTGGTCTATTTTGTCGCCCGCGACACGAATATCAAAATTCCAGATTGCTTGGTGCCCGTTTTGAAAACTGGTCTAGGCCTATGCGATCAAAATTTCGATTTTACATGAATTTTTACATATGTTTTAAATGGAGGAAAATATTTTTCTCGGAAATCATCATTTGTTGTGACCAATTGATAGTTCGTGCGGAGAGAAACAAAAAGTATGATATACACTTTTTGCCTAACTCAAGAATTGAAGGCGCTCTATATTAAATTTATACATGCAGAAAGTGCAAATCATATTTTTTATTTCTCTCGACACGAACTATCAATAGGTCACAACAAATGATGATTTCCTAGAAAAAAATTTTCCTCCATTTAAAACACATGTAAAAATCCATGTAAAATCGAAATTTTGATCGCATAGGCCTAGACCAGTTTTCAAAACGGGCACCCGGCAATCTGGAATTTTAAAATAGACAACCTTTCATTCATATTTCGAGGGGACAGTTCTGAGACCTCCTCGTGAGGTGAAAGGGAGTAGGCAACCACCAACATCATCTCTTGATTTTGTCATTGATGAAAATCACCACTGAAGATTTTTTCGGCTAAAAATATTTGAAGACCATTTCAGTTATTCAGTTGTTAGTGAAAAATCACTGATAAGTGATAAATAGTCAGAATTACAGCACTGAGAAAATCAGTGAAATTCTTTGATTTTCAACGGGTTTTCGCTGATTTTTCGGGGAATTTCAGAGATTTCACTGACTTTCCAGTGAATTTTTACTAATGTATGGTATACATATTACTGTGCTTCAATTCTGATTGTTTTCCAGTGATTTTCGATAATTTAAATGAGAGAGTAAATTATTTTCTAAAAAAAGAAAATTGAAGTTGAAAAATTCAACCATTAAAATTTTTAAAACCTATATAAGTAGATTTTTAATTTTTTTAGAATTTTTCCAAATTTGAAGATGTCATTGGCAAAAGTTGAACGAAAATTTTTAAAAACGAAATTGTTACCTGGTCGTTTTGCAGCTAATTTACGAAATCATAGAAAAATTCAAAACAAGCAAAATATTATCAGAATCTTGGGCCACAAAATCATGAATTCGTTTGATATTTTGACATGCAAAAGAGTCTGCCAAAAATAACATGAAAATATTGTAAAATAAGATTTTTTTATTTAAGAACTTCGACTCTTGACTTATGTAATCAAATTTACACTAGGACAGGTCGAGAAAACCTCGCATTGTGGAGAAAATTGATGAGATGTAGTTTACTTCGAGTGGGGGAAGCCCAAAAAAATTGGAATTTTCTAGTCATAAAGAGAGTAAAGTTAGAGGGTTTCAGACTGATGCCACTTTTGAAAAATAACCCATTTTTTGTGATTTTTATGATAGTGCCATCTACGTGATATTTCAGTCACCTCTCTTTGTCCCAATAAATATGCAATTTGAGTTTCTATATTTCTCTGACCTATTTACTTTAAACTAGTAAGAAACCTCTTATTGCCCTCTTTAAAGTGATTAAAAAGTTGCACATCACGAATTTGAAAACTGCCTGATTTTCGCCAGCCTCAAATCGTTCATTCAAACCCTTCAAATTCGAGCCAAATTTTTTTGGTTTGTCAAGAATGAATTTTTAGGAAATTTTTTAAAACTTTCTAGAGTGGTGCTAATAACTAGTTTATGATTTTCTTCATTTTCAAAAATTTTCAGTTAGCAACACTGCTGCAATTTTTTTTTAAATTTACTTAATAAAATTTATTTTTGAGGTTGAAAATTTTTTTGGCTTACTTTTCAAATGATCGAATGAACGCCATAAATTTTATAAAAATTAAGCAGATAAATCATACCCAGGGCTTTCCAGCCAGTCAATAGTTTAAAGCCGATAGCCGATAGATTATGGTAGCCAATGGGGTTTAGCCAATAGCCAATAGCCAGTCAATAAAAAAGATTTAGCTGGTAGCCAGTCGATGACCAGCCAATGATTTTCCGATTTTCAGCCGTTCATAATTTCAATTTACTCGATGATTTTATCGAAAACTATTAAATTTTGTACTTATATTTCAAACATGAATATATTTATATCGTTTTTTTTCGAATTTTTCATTTATAATGATATTTTATGAAGTTTTGATTTTACCATGGTCATGTACACATCGTGACGAGTAATTCAAGGGGTCACATGCTTTTTCAGCCAATAGCCAGTCAAACAACAGCCAATGAATTTAGGTAGCCAATAGCCAGCTTTATTTCAGCTAATGAAAAAATTCAGCAAATAGCCGATAGCCAAAAGCCAATGAAGATTGGCTGGAAAGCCCTGATCATACCTAATGAATTGGCAGTATTGTCATGATTTTTTAAATTTCAATAAAATTTATTCTTGGTGACCTAAAAAAAATTGGCTCAATTTTGAGGTGATTGGGTGAACGATTTAAATCTCGTAAAAAACATGTGGGGGCACTTGAGCTACCTGTGGTATCAACTTTGAGAATCAGCTCTGCCACGTGATGGGAAAAAAGGCTCGAATTTTTTCTTGGGGATTCTGGCTAAAAGTAGATATTACACTAGGAACAATTTTTGTTAAAATTAAAGGTTGACATTTACATCAAAAATTGGAAATATTGTGTAAAATAATAAGTACATATTTTTATGGCATCTTAACCTCCTTAAGTTTTCCATGGGTAAAGAAACTGATGGAATATATTTCCTTAGGTACTGTCTCATTTTGAAGATAGGTAAATAGCCAGAATTGCAGCTCAGAAAAAATCAGCAAAATTCTTTGATTTTAACCAAATTTCACTGATCTTTCAAAGAATTTCCACTAATCTTTCAAAAAATTTCACTGATTTTTCAGCAAATTTCAGAAATTGTACTGATTTTTCAACAATTTTTACTGATTTTCCAACAATTTTTTTACTGTTTGCATTCAGTGAAATTTTTTCACTAATTTATTACTGTGCTGTGATTTTCGATAATTTTCACTGATTTATAAAATTAGAAAGTAGGTATCTCAAAATTATTATTTCTTAGATACTTTCGAAATCAAAAATTTACCCAAAGATTGTCAGAAATACCAAAAATTGACGAAATTTTGGAAGCCTGAAAGTGAACTTTCATCACCTCCTAATTAATATTTTTTGATAAATGGGCAATACAAGACAGAATTCTAGAGCTGTGAATCATGAAGCCCAGCTAAATATCAGGCAATCATGGCAATTTGTCTTCTCTTTCCCCAATGACAACAAAATTTAATTTTTAATCGAAAAAATTAGGTTCAAGTTGAAAAATTTTATAAAAGGGATAAACCATTTCTTCAGCAAACAAATTTGAAAACAAAATTGGAAAAATCTCATGCGAATCAAAATGTTCAAATTTTCAGCTTTCTCAAATCTCAATAATCCCAACTTTGGTTCATTGGTTCTTTTCTGGTTCAGAATAATAAAACGATATTATTCCATAGGAGAATAGTTAGTTTCGACCACAAAATAAGTACTTATAATCCAGCTCTGATTAGGTACCTACCTACCTATAAATTATAGGTGCATACGTAACAAGCAGATAAGTGCTGAGTAAAAGAGAAATGGAACTCACTTCTAACAACGATTTGTTTGGGATCAAGTCTAATAGTATTGAAAACGCTCGGCTTTAATGTAGTTATTTCATCATATAAAATTTTTTTAGCGGTTTCTTCAAGGTTGGCGAATATTCGACTGGAATAAAAGACATAGGTATTCTTAGTAGTTGGTAACCTTATTAATAAACTGAGATGAAAAATATGTAGGTACTCAAATGGTGGATGAACTTACCCAGGAATTTTCCTTCGATCAAGAATCAGTCTATAAAATACAATAATGCTGCCATTTTTAAAACCCATTATAATACATTGCTTGACAGCAGGACCTAAAATACTTTTTGCAAATACTTTTTCTATCTAAAAAAATAAAACGAAAATGAAATTAGATAAGGTATAATGTAGGTAATTTTCAAAACAAAAAG
This sequence comes from Pseudococcus viburni, assembly GCA_033439095.1. Taxonomy (NCBI): domain Eukaryota; kingdom Metazoa; phylum Arthropoda; class Insecta; order Hemiptera; family Pseudococcidae; genus Pseudococcus; species Pseudococcus viburni. Next base: position 224,980 of record JAVBJF010000461.1, read on the forward strand.
TATCTAGGTAAAAATCAATTAGTAATTACGAATATAGGCAGGTATATAATTTCTTAAAATATATCTCACCATAAGTTTATAAGTATGAGCTTTCGTTACAAATAAATGACTAGTTTTGTTGTAAAGTTCTGCGGTATAATAATCACCATAGGTTACTCTCAAACTCCCATCAAGTATCACCTCCACTGAAAAGAAAAAAAATATCGAATTAAAAATAAATAGGTAACAAGATAATTCATCAAATCACGCGATTAAGACGTCAGTCAGTCATAATTCGAGTAAAAAAATCTTAAACTCACTTCCAATATAAATAGCCAGCACAGCAATGGATATAACGACTATAAGTATTAAAAAAAGAGACATGCCGATAATGGCATTACACGCGGATTTATTTCCTAAATCCGACGTATAGCAGTAACACGCTTTTTTCCTTCTTTTTCTGTATTTTTTTCCATGTCTCTGTAAACAAATAAAAACAATTCGCGTTATTGGAACTCTATCGAAGGACTACACCAACACCTAAATTAAAATCATAGTCATTTTCGCTCGCGCCTCCGAACGGTACATTAATCTAATGTAAATTACCCGAAAATCGCATCTTGGGCGAAAAATAATATATTTTCTATGACTTGCCGATTTCCTAGTGGGATCTAGACGTGCGTGTAAATTCACCACTGTGCGATTTTTTTCTAACGAGATTTACCGTAATGCGTGTAAAATTAGGTATCGTCATGTGCACTTTTTTTTGCTGGCTCTTTACGGCGGTTCTATGTACGATGTGTGCATCAATTACGGTACGAATCGGCGTGAAATTTTCACGATTCATGACCGCAATTCTATCGGGTATTTATGTAATTGAAGTACATATTGAACCTGTGCAGTGTGTATGTAAACCGTTTGTCACATTCGTTTCGAGTTTAAACCGTAAAGAGAAGTGGACAAATATTTTATGAGCAGCGGTTCAATGTGTTTTTCAATGTCGAGAAATCGTGATGTGCTGTGAGATGAAAGAGTTAGAGGAGACATTGATTTTTTCAGATTTTATTGACCCCAAAAATGACCTTGAATGGTTTAAAGACTTCAAAAACTCATAAAAAATTATATTTTTATACTTACACTATTTGAGCAACTATTTCACCCAAAATCTGAAAATTTATTTTTTTGATTAAAATTTTTCAAAATTTGAGCATTTTATACGAGAAGAAATAAATGAATGAAAAAACTATTATCAGATTTGTGTTCAGCACGTTAAAATACTTAGGTAAACACTCTCTTCGCGATCATTTTGATCAAATTTTCAAAATTAACTTTTTTACCTGAATTTTTCCATTACAATTCATCATGGAAAATCGATGAAAAAAATCACCCTATTTTTTTTCAGAAAAAACGCTTTAAAATCATTATATTTTAGAAATTGTTTTTTTTTTACTAAAATAGTAACAGATAATTAATCATTTGTATTAGATTGAATGATTTTAAAATTTTAGCCACCAAATATGGTCTAAATTTTTATTTGATCTCATAATTTATGGCTGACCCCTCCTTCCATTTGAATATAGCTTCCCAAAAACCTTCACCCCCCCCACACACAAAAACTCATTATGAACAAAATATCCCGAAAATTTCAATTTGGAGCCCCTCATTTTGATATAATGTCTCAAAAACCTCAATTTAGATTTTAGACATAGTGTCCTAAAAGACCAATCCGACAGTTTTTGGATACACCTACGGTCCTAAAAAATTGAAAATTTAGGCATCGTGTCCCAAAAATCCCAATTCAAACATAGGGTTCAAAAAACTTTTATCAAGACCTATTATCCGAAGAAAAAAACAATTTGGACAATGTGTCCCACAAACCTTCAATTTGGGCAATGTACAAAAACCCTTCAATTTTTCAATTTGTTGGTACGTTACCAAAAAAATCCCTAATTTGGACATATGGTCCCAAAAAACCTTCAATTGAACCATGTGTACAAAAACCCTCCAATTTTTCAATTTGTTGGTACGTTACCAAAAAAATCCCTAATTTGGACATATGGTCCCAAAAAACCTTCAATTAAAACAATGTGTACAAAAATCCCCCAATTTTTCAATTTGTTGGTACGTTACCAAAAAAAATCCATAATTTGGACATATGGTCCCAAAAAACCATAAAAAAACCTTCAACTAAAACAATGTGTCCAAAAACCCTCCAATTTTGGAGTTAGTACGTTACCCAAAAAATCTCAATTTGGACACAGTGTCCCAAAAAACCAGTTTGACAATTTGGACATAATGTCTCCTAAAAAATTACATTAATTTCAACTTGGAGCAAAAGCTCAAGTTTTAGAGATGACCTTTCATTAAAATGTCAAATAAATGAGCCATTTTTATTCTTCCAATTTGATGATTTTTATTTCTTCAAGTTTGACGAAATGTCGGTACCGGTATCTTTGGTTGTTAATTCACCAAACATTTTCTATCTATTTAAATTAAATTTACTTTTTCTATCAATGACTAATTTTCTGTCAGAATGCCAGATTTTCAAGATTTTAAAATTTTTCTCACTTTCAATCGCAATGTAATTTTAATAAATTGAAATTTTCATATTTTTCTCCAACATTTCAATAAAAAGTCACCCAGGTAACAAAAATATAATAAAACCATATGATTATGGGTTAATCTACGTACCTGTATATCAATTCGTCGACATTCAAAGGTGTGAAAAATTTGATGTCCAAAATTTGACCCCCTCTCTTTCTCCATCTATCTCTCCCTCCTCTCTCCCTCCCTTTCATTTTATAGATTAGCCTCTAGAATTACAACAATATTTATATATTATGTATGTTAAAAAATGAATTTTGAGTGAAATGTCCATTAAAATAGTGTACTTAGGTATTAGAAGATAATTTGGCCTGCTTAACACGAATCTGACGTCGATTTTTCCATTTTGTCATTTCTTTTTTCTATAGTTTCGATGGAAATTGACATAAGACAATTTTTGAAAGGATTTTGAGCTTATCCCATCACTTCAAAAAAAATCAGTTAGGAGCAAAATATCTGCATCCAAGCATATGTGATTTTTTTTTCTTTTACTTTTTTTTATATATATATAATTTTAGAATAGATAATTGATATATAATAAATTTATTATATATAATAGTATAAAATTTTATTCAGGTTCATAATTTCTTGTTTCAAGGGCTTTTCAAAGTTATCAAAGTTCATTTCAAAGTCATTTTTGAGGTGAAGAAATCTGTAAAATTTTTGGGAGATGATTTTTCAACTACTCACCAAAAGTACAATAATTAACTGAAAAACGCTCGAGATGACGCACAAAGTGTAAAAATCCCTTTTTTAAGATCACGCTTCCCTATAGAGTAGAGTGGGGATGTATTTTCAGAATTCAAATTTTCTTTTACTATTACAAATCGATTTTTGGGGAAAAAATCTAAAAATTGGTTCTTAGGACGACTCACCTACTTCATCTACCTAGTTGGAGCCTTTTTAGGAAACATTATTCTCAATAGGGAAATACATAGCAATTTCACATCCACACCTACTCCCAAATACAAAAAAAAAATTGTATTCAATGCTGCATTCCATACTAATGCTCAAATCATTGTGTCATTTACTCTTTTCAAAAAACACAACTATCATCGTCTCTGACAAAAGCTCAATTTAATGCTCCAATAATGAAATTTTTTCATCTACCTCGATAACTTAAATTTTACTTACGTAAGCGCCCGCAAAACAATCGAATAAAAAAACCTTACAAAATAAAGAAAAAATACACCTATCGACACAATGCTCCAATTTTATGGCCTTCATCGCGAGCCGCACGTATTTATGAATTGGATGATCACGTCGCACGTCCCTTAATCGCCTACAAATGATGTTTTACATTCGCGACGCATCCTTAAACAATAGCTTATTTATGTATGAAGCGCATGAAATTACCTAGGTATTTATTTAGCGGCTTGCGGCGTGCAGTAAATGGAATGAGAATAAGATACGTAGGTAAAAAAAAAAAATTGTAAATGAAAGCAAAACACGAGGAGTCGAGTTATATGGAATGTTGTACGACTTCGTTAGAATGTAACCTAGACCTAGAGGAAAGCATTTTTATAAAATGGGATATTTTCTTGTTTACATTCGTATAGAATTTCCTTCTGCTACTTAGTTGGATATCTACAATTTTATATGGACCTTTGAGAGTTCAAACGCATGTACCTATCTGGATGAGGATTGCAATTCTAGAAATGTACACTTTTTTTGAAGGTGTGGATAAAATATTGTAGTGGATGAAAATTGCACTTGGATGTCGAAAGTGTTATTATTTGATGCACGAATTTCACGCTACATTATGAGGTATAACTAGATAACAATATGGAAGTGAAGAAAATTACACCTAAACGAATTCGTTTTTATCTTGATCGTATCTCATAGCAGCCTATCTCCGATTGTTAAAGATAATGTTACCAAAACCCAATCCATCATGCACAGTTCCCGTCATCACTGTACACTATAAATTATTACTTCGACATCATACGACCTGCAAGTAACTGTTTTTTATCTATCATTTCCTCGATAGGAAGTTGGAAATTCGACTAAGATTAGGCTTCACACTGGATGAAATTTTGTCACGGTTAAGGCGATCAAATTTTCAAAGTCAAGGTTTTTGATGGATTGAGTGGTAAGATTATTACACCGGGTTTTGACGAGCGTTTATTTTCTTGGGATGTTTGGCCAATATTGGAACAGATTTTAGCAAAAAAGTAGGATTTTTCGAATGAAATTCTGCAATGTGTGCTTGTGAAGATCAAATAATTGAGGAAAACAGAGATCATCAAATTTTTAAGAGAAGAGCATATTTTTAAAATATTTTTTGGTAAGTTATCCACTTTCCTGTTCATATAGAAATTCTAGCATAATGAATTGATTACCTAATAATTAAAAAGCTACAAACGGAGTGAAAATTCAAATTGAATTTTTTGTTCATTTGTGATACATCAAAATTGAAAACAGTAAATAAAATTCAAAATTTTTGAAGAAAACTTAGCCCAGATTTTTTCAATGGAAACGTTGGACAGAAGTAGGTATATTATGCATACGTGAACTCAAAATGGATTTCCTTTATATTTTTGGTGGAATTTTACCCCACTGTCGACACAGGCACACCCTGTATATTGTATGTATGCGTATACTACCTATTGATAAGTAGGTGATCGTTTAATAGGTGATTATCTTGATTCTGCTCCGTCATCATTGAGCATTGTTTACATTTTGCGGATTGATGGTTATGATAATCATCGGGAAAAGGTACACTTGTATGTTTCATGTTTTGGTAGTTAAAGAGATTTCAGTGTTCTAGTTTAGGTATACCTATAAATTTTACTTGTGTCATAGGAAGTCAGTAAGTAAATAGATCAAATCGTCGACTGTGAAATAGGTATCTGATGAGTGATGAATCGAAGTCAATCAAAATGAAAGTTAGATTGAATGAGGGCGAAAATACAAAAAATAAATAAGATGTTCGGAAAATTTGACAGGTTGTGAAATTGAAACTGATTTTAGTTGATTTCGAAAGGATATTGAGCTTTGTTTACACTCCAGTGTTGAGTCAATTCAGAAGGGAAGCCTTACAACCTGTGTTTACCAATTGAACCGAAATTAGACCCAATGAAAGAATACGTCACCTACATCTCAAAATCAAATTTTGAGCTACCGAAGTTCATTTTTCAATTATTGACGAATTTTTTAAAATGGCTGAAGTGGTCTATCGATTATGCAAATTTTTCATAAAAACAGTAAATCATGAGATGAAAATATGCAAATTGGTTTATAGGCTAAATTTGATCTTTTGAATCGTTTGCGACCATTTTTAAGTCGAACTGGAGTCTCCAGTCAAAGTTGATTATTTTCCACCGCACTGGAATTGCTGCGAAAAGTGATACAATCAATTTGGGTAGCTCAAAATTTGTTTCTGAGGTGTCAGCGACAGGTTCTTTTTGAGAGTCAAATTTCATCTCAATAAGAAAGGACAGGTTGCTAAGGTTCCCTTGTTAAGTCAAGTCGTCAAAAATCAACTTTTTTCGTGTATTATTTTAACGCTTAAATATTTCCTAAAATATATAATTTTTTTCGTTGTTGTTCAAATCTTCTTTTATTCTGATTTTTTACAATAATTAACGAATTAAGATAGGTAAGTACATTGTTGATAATTACAAAAAAAAAAAGGAAGAGTAAAACAGGTTTAAATTAAATTTGATAATTTGAAAGAAACAAAAAAAAACACAGGAAAAATTGTACAAATTTAACGAGTTGTCTCGAGTTAAAAGTTTTTTGAAACCTTTTCATGACAATGCTGCCAACTGAATTATTTGTATGAAAAATGAGGCAAACATTTTTGGTGGTAATAAAATAAATTTTATTCATTTTTTGAAAAATTTTTAGCAATAGCTTTTCCAGCTGAATGTAAAAATTGGGTAAGTCATAACACTGTTGACAGCACTGCCATGAAAAATCTGAGCGATTTGAGTTTGATAAAAATCATGCAAAGATTAGTTTTCAAATCGAAACGTTTCAACTCGGGTTCAAAAAGTGTAGTATGCCTGAGCTAACCGCAGGAGCTACACTGGACTACTGCAATGGTATAAGCATTAAATTCGCTCAAAACATCATAGTCGTGAGAAATTAATGAATAAAGGTCGAAATGGGACACGGCGAGTGAATAATATTTTTAGCAGGAAACTATAAAAAATGAAAAATTGATGAAAAACAATTATTTTAAGCAATAAAAATGATGAATTACACCAGTTTTTTGAATGTTTGACCACTTTCCACCACTTGAAAAAATTTGAAAAATTCTCAGGAGTGTGAATACATTGGGAAATTTTAATTTGAAAAAATTTTTGAGACAGCAACAAAGCTGTGCTCCCCAGGGCGATTTGAAATTTTCAAAGTCAAATTCAAGGTCATTAAAGTAGTTGAAAAAATCTGAAAAAACTTCAGAGCACTTCCCTCTAGTAACCCTACCTATGTGCCAAGTTTGAAAAAAATCGGTTAAAAACTCGCGGAGAGAGAATTTTTAGAAGTTTTTAGCTTGAAAATCGCGTATTTTAGCCCCCCCGCCCCCCAGGGGTGAGATAAAAATTCGCTCATGCGCTCTAAAATCATCTTCTACCAATACAAATCGAATGGCATAAGAATTTTTACAAAGTTCCGCTTGAGGCCAAATGAATCCCCTATTGCACCAGAGCCTTTTAAAAAAATTCAAAGTTGAAAAAAAAACGAGGAAAATTTTCAAAATTTTCAGAAACAATTTTCGAAGTAACAAAACTGAATTTAGAAAAAATGTTGAGAAAATTTAAATTAAAAATTTTTACAGTTCAACAAATTTTGGTGTTGAAAATTTTTCCAATATAGATTTCTTCAATTTTATTTTAAATTCATATTTTTTAAAACTTCTTCCAACTAAATGACTTGAAACTTTTGAAAAAAGTTTTCAACTTCATGTTTTTCAAACTTTCTTCCTAACTCAATAAGTAATTACCTATAAGAAATTTTTAAAAATAATAAAATAAAAAATAAAAAATTGGAAAAAATCAAAGGTGGGAAAACCTTGAGGAAATTTAAATTAGAAAAAAAGTACTGATGAAAATGTGATTATGAGAAATGAAAATTCGGCCAATTCAGGATTTTCGGATTCATATCAGAATCGTTCAATGTTCGGACATAATCGTTCACTACTGTTCTTACGTTAGTCATGCAAAACGCAAAACAACAACACTCCCATCGAAATGATGATGGAGTTAATAATGAATGATAATAAGTATTTATTTACGGCAAACCGATTAGGCAATTTTATTAACGTCAAAATGAAAAAAATCGTCTAGACATACGTAGGGGTTGAAAAATACTATTGCAGAAATAAAATCAACTTAGCGAATCCTCTCGGATTACCTCTAAAATCCAGAATTACTGTTTCACCTATTGAAAATTTTTTTTCGCAAAAACCGTAGGTAATGCAAGAAGTAGGTAGGTAAATCGACAAATTTTTAAAAATACGCTATTCACTTTTTCAAAAAAAACTGAAAGAGTCGTATGTAGGTAATTAAGTAGGAGAAATAATTGTAAAATTTATCTTCCAGATGATGAATGATTAAGTAAAATTTATACATTAAAATGAATAAAATTTTTAGAAAATCTGTAATTTTCAATATTCAGAATTCGTGTAAGTAAATATTTTTAAAATTGTCAACCGAATAGGTGAATATTTACTATGGACGTCACTGAAGATTTAACTACTCTGGGATGACAAAATAATTGTTATTTGAAGTCTGTATCTAAATTTTCAAGATGGTAATTAAGACGAGTGAAATGTTGGAAAAAAGGAGAAAATTGTAAGCTTTAAACGCCTTCTTTGGCAAAAATTTTTATCCTCGCATCTCTTGCGGGGTTAATAAATTCGTCCATTGTTAGGTAAATTTATTAAATTTATGATATTTTTATCATTTTAATGTAAAAATGTACCTAACATTTTTTTAAATTTTCGCTTCGGAATCGAAAAAACATATTTCTGATAGAAAAAACTACCTAGCTTTAAACATATCCATGATTTGGAATCTTTTGCTCTGAAGCCAAAATTAGACACTCTGTTGTTGTTGTTAAAAAAAAAATTAATAGGTTATTATTTGTACTTACAAACATCCCTTTTTCAAATCTAATTCTTCCAAAATTTCCCCAAAAAACACTTTGATAATTTTGGGTGCTGAGATTTTCCCCTTCCTTTTCACTTCATCACAATTCCACCTTTCTCCAAATAAATTCAAAATTAATAACCCTCCCTAACTAGGTACGTACCTATCAGTAGGTAAGAAATAGGTAAAATTTAGACACAATCGCCTGCCATCGAATCTAATTTCCCAGCAGAAAGTAAAATGTGCCAAATGCATCCGTAGAGATAATTACACCGCCGAGAGTGAATTTTTCAGCATATCGATCTAAATTAATTTTCGCCATCTCAGCACGCCACCAATCAAAGCATACGTAATAAAATCACTCATTTGTTGCCAAATATCATTTAACCATCAATACCCCATGCACAAACAGCGAAAACAATGTTTATAAATTTTCATTCTTCCACAAATTACTCACGCTGTTCCTCCAACCCGTCGATACATCAAATTGATCACACGTAAAAGATCCATCTTACTTCTCCAACGTTTTTCCAGCCATTTAAATATTTACACGATAGGTGGGTACGTTGAAAACGCTGGCTAATTAGAAACGTATGTCGAAATTATGATAAAAGGAAATCCAACAAGCGTGACCGAAGACGGCAATTACATCGTGTTGAGCCTCTGATAAACGTGCTCGTTGAAAACAAGCGCCCGTCCAATTGTACGTACCTAAAATCTCTATAGAATTTTCGCGACTGGCCATCGTCAGATCTAATTATTTCACCAGCGTGCAAAAAAAAATCATTTCCAATATCGAATTTATAACATACATCGTGGTACGTGCAGTTATTAGGAAATTTTCGCTACAATAGTTCACATCTCCTCCATCTCAGATACCTATATATAGTTACGAGTAATAAACGTTATTATAGGTTAAATATCACTGGTAGATATTAATTTATTCCTGCATACTTCATGGGTTGTAGCAGGTATCGCAGAACAAATTCAAATCCGAGTGTTTACCGCTAGACGACCCGATAGGTGCGGATATATCGGTCATTGAAATATAATACTTTGATTTCAAACCTATCTAAGGTATAGAGGTCTACATACATCCGCAGCTACTATTTCTCCCATTTCAAGACAAATATTAACATTATTTATTACTTTATTTAGTCACGAAGAATGGCACGATTCCGATTCACCCAATCAGTCAAAAATTTTTGAAAAGGAAATCGTGATGTGGTTAATGGACATTCACTATCATTTATTTTCGAAGGTGCATGTAAAAAAAATCATTTTTATTGTTTTCCGCTTCGATGATGGTGGACGTTTGCACTTTGGCTCGATTATTTGTAAACAATTTCACGAGTAATTTAGTATTCATGGTGTACAGTTATTTCCATGCTGAATATCAATATTTCAAGCGAATTTTCATCATATTTGAATTAAATTTGCGGCATGGTTTGCAGGAAACTGGAATACAGGACTGATTCGATTTGGTCTACGTATTGACAACTCATAGTACGGAAATGTGGTTTGAGGAACCGTTAAGGCCGAAGAATAAATTGGGGTATTTTGAACGTCTGGTGTAACACAGGCCTGAACGGAAATATTATTCGACTTCAATAGGTGATTCTGATAGTATTTTTCATGCTGATTGCCGGAAAAATAGCGAAAAAATTGTAGCACTGGGTTTTTCACGATTTGAATTTTTTGTTGAAATTTTTTTACAGTTTTGATAATTTTTGACAATTGAAGTCAATTTTTTGAGCAAAGAAAGGGTTTTGTGGAAAAAATTAATGGAACATAAATTGTAGAGCGTAAAATTTTCTTTCGGTGAAGTGCAATTAGTTTTTTTCTGGAAAGTTAAGCTTTCGAGATATTTCAATGGTAAGTTCAAAATTAAACTTTTATCTTTTATTGAAAATATCTTAAAAATTAATTTTCCTAAAAAAAATAAGTAACTGGACTTTATGTATAGGAAATTTCACGCTCTACAATTTGTGTTCCATAAATTTTTTTCATAGAACTCCTCCTGTTTTTATTAAAATCAACTTTAAGATGTAAAATAAAATCCTCAACATGAATTCAAATTTGAAGAAATATTGACGTAGGTAATGATGAAAAACTGAATTTATATTCGAACAAAGAACTAAAAAGTAGGTCAGGTTCATCTATAAGAATCTATTACGTAGGAAAAAATTCTACCTGTGATACTTTATTTTTTACAAATCAGAAATGTTAAAAATATGATTTATCAAGAAATTCGATTTTCTGAGAGAATCAAGCTTCCCCCCCCCCCTCCCAAAAAAATGAACATAGTAACATGAATTAAAGAGCCTGAAATTTTTCCCAATCAGTAAAATCCAATTAGTTCTCTCGTAGGAGGCATGATTTTTGGGATATTTTCAATAAAAGATAAAAGCAGGGATGTCAACTGAAATTGAAAAAATACATATCAGTTTCGGTTTCGGTTACAGTTACAGAAAAAAATAACGGTTTCGATTCCTTAATTTTTTTATTATTGAAGGAAAGAACCAGAGACCAAAAAATCATGAAATTTTACCAATTTGAGAACTTGGAGCATTCTAAATTTTTAACAAACTGAAAAATCGATATAAATGATCACATTCGTCTAGTCATTTCAAAGAAACGAGCAAAGGTAACAATTTGAGATTGAGACGGAGCTAAATGTGAGATTACAGATTACTGGGATTTGTGAAGATTAATGTTCGTTGGGTCTTTCCCAATAAGTAGGTGAAATTGGCATTTGACCTGAATTCACTTGAAAATGGTTCTAAATGTTACTTGGGACTTAAAAACATTCCACTTAAATTTTTGACCTCCTACCCCACCACTTTCCCAAATATCACACTCCATATGCTGAAAATTCAATTTGCGATTTCTTTAGAAGGTTCGGAGGAAATTTTTTGAAATTTTCACAGAGTGTAGGCATCACGTAGGAGTACGCATGGTAATTTTTTGAAAATTTTGTTTTCATATTTTCTCCATTTTGGAGGGGTTGAAAATTTCAAAAAAAAGTTTCACCAGTCTAAACACTGAATCGGTAAGATTAGGTATTTTTTTAGTAATTAAATATCATTTTGGTAACCCTTCATTATCTGCCGTGTTTTTGACCTAATTTTTTTCATATTTTTCCCCTGGGGATAAAAATTTCAAAAAAAAAATTGTTAAGAAATTTTGGAAGTTGACATGGCTATCATTTTTCCCAGTTCACCAAAATGATTACAACTTTGCAATAAAATGAAAATTGAAAAATTAAACGCGCATTTTTTTTTTATTATTATAGTACGGACAATTTAGCTTTAAAAAAATCCGAAAACCCAAAAAAATTCCGGAAACGGGAAAGTTTGTATATACTGACAGTGGTGGCATCCTAAATTTTTTCCGGGTGTAGCAAACCAAGATTTTTGGAGGGGAAAAACTGAAATTTTTCTGGGTGTAACAAAAATGTCAAAGATTTAGAAGGTCGGAAATATAAAAAAATTTTGTTGAAAAACCCCGTTCAACTGTTTCCAGTCTAAAATTTAGCACTGATTCATTTTCTCCATCACACTAAATTTAAGATTCAAAGTAAAAAAAACAGTGATTAAAACGAAGAAAAGAAAATACTGTTTGCAATTTAATGAGTAATTGCTATAATATTTTTCGCACTGATCACGAAAATAAAATGAAAAAATTCTAGCACGTTAAAATTTTTCATAATATTGGAATTTTTTGCTAAAAATTTGATTTACTTACATTTCTGAAGTAAATGTTGACCCTTAAAGTCGATTTTCGGGGTGAAAAAAAATTCCTACGGAAAAAATAAAAAGAGCATAAATTGTAGAAGGTAAAATTACTCTTCTGTAGAGTCCAATTAGTTTTTTTCTTAGAAAACTTAGTTTCTGAAATATTTTCAATTTTTAAAAAAATTGAACTTCAAAAATATTTCGAAAGCTAAGCCTCCTAAGGAAAAACTAATTGAACTTTTCGGAAAGGAAATTTTACGCTTTACAATTTATGTTCCATTCATTTTTTTCGTAGAATCTTTTCTTTTCTCAGAAAATCGACTTTCAAGTGTCAAAAGCTATCAAAAAAAGTAGAAAAACTTCAACAAAAAATTCAAATTGTAAAAAATCCTTGGGTGATGAAATTTTTTCACTATTTTTCTTGTAATCTATCAGCACGAAAAATACTATAATCATCTATTAAACTTCAAGCAGCATTTTCAACTTCGACCATTAAGTTATAACTGCCACTTGCAGTTGCTACAACCTCAATGCAACAAATTTCTTTTCATCTGAATAATTGCCAACTTTGCGCGGAGAAATGTTTTTATGATATTATGCATTTGAAAAAAATTTACGAGAAATTTGTAAGAAATTGAAAATTTTTCGGGTGTAGCGAGCAGTTTCTGGGTGTAGCATCGTGCTACACCTGCTATACAAAGGTTGCCACCCCCGTATACTCAAGTTTTGTAGGGGACGTATTTCAACATACCCGACTTTCCTTAAAACCTAGGAATATTTGTCCCCCTTTTGGGGGGCGAGGGGTTCAAATTTTGGAGTTTGGTTGTAACTTTTGAAATTACCCCCTTACAAAAAAAAGCTGAAACCAAAATTGTCAATAATTCCTCACAAAATTTTGAACCCCTCTTTTGAGGCCCAATTTGGATTCAGTGGTTAGATGATTATAAAAATCGAGTTTAGCGACCACGAAAACCCCAGAAACTCACTTGCTGGGCTATTGGTTCGCTAGATTTTATACTAGACCTACACACGTGTAATTTTTTGAGTTGATGAAAAATTTTCGAGCCCCTTGCCGATCTTTTTTCTTTTTGAAATAGCTCACCTCCAAGAACACGTAGAAAAAATGTAAAAAAAGGAAAATATTCGTCTTTTAATGATCTACAACGTTTGTTTAAAAAAATTTCCCGTATTTTTCACTGCAGCTGAGCTATTCTCGGGTGAACATGCAACTTTTTTTTTTTACAGAGGGTCCACCCCCTACTCTGAGATGAGGGGCCGGTTGCACATTTTTCTTATTCTACATAGTAATAGAATGTACTATGCAAAAGAGCCGCTCCTAAAAGTCGATTAACCCGATTTTTGGCAATTATTTCCGTTAATGGAAAATTTTCAAAATTTTTTTTTTTCTGAAGGCTGTAGCTCCCCTACATGACGTCTTGGGAAAAAATGGCAAATAAAATTAAATTCTCTACAATTTTTGTTTCAACTACTTTTTCGTAAAAGCGTAATTTTGAAAGTTATAGCCGAAAAACTAAAATTTGAACCCCCTCGCCCCCCAAAGGAGACAAAATATTCCCCGATTTTAGGGAAAGTCAGGTATGTTGAAATACACTCCATACAAAGGTTATATTTCACGTTACCGGTTTTTTTGGGGGGTCAAAACCTAAAATGACCGTACTATTAGTTATTCTAGTTCGTTCGTGGATTTGGATAAAACAATTTTTTTTTTAAATTTTTAAACCTCTTCAAAATGGGAAAAACATGGGAAAATAAAAATTAAAAATACTCCGGGAAGTCACATCCTCACATTATGTTCATAATTCGGCTTGCTGTGAATACGTACCTATCATGTTCGCTTCAAGCTCCGCTAATTCCACAAAAATAAACATTCGAATGGTCTCTTTTTGCTAACCAGGCTCGAGAATTTTTTCTTTTTTACGTTCGATTTCGGTTTATCCCTGGATAAAAATTGAAGTGTGAACTTTTAGCCAAAATATCTCGAAAATTAAGCTTTTTAGGAAAAAAAACTAATAAAACTTTACAAAAAGAAATTTTACGTTCTACAATTTATATTCCATTCATTTTTTTCTTAGAACCCTTTTTCCGCCCATAAAATCGACTCCAAGTATCAAAAGTCATCAAAATGTGTAAAACATATTTTTTTAACAATAAATTCAAATTACGAAAAATTCTGACGAGATGGAGAAAAATTATAATCATATTCAAACTCAGCACTAAAAAAACAAATCAAAATCACCTATCAGCGTTGATTACGCAGAAAAAAGGTTGAAAAATGCAGGCCTGTGTAACTAGCCCATCTCGAAAGTCGAAGCATTTCCTACATACGGAATCCAGGCTCGATTTAAAAATGCAACTGGAAATTAAGGAATCTGTACCCAGGTAGTTCGGAACAATAGGCTCGAATTTCCTTATACGAATGAATTGAAACATTGCGTCAGAATTAGCTACACGACTCACATGTTTGATGAGAACGCAGAGTCGAGCAATTGGTCATTAAGAATTATAGCGGTTCATTGACTAATTAATACAGCTTGGTAAAAAATTTTTCGTGAAGACGTACACAGCGATGCGCCAGGTACGTATAATTAAAACGGTCATATGCGATGCCCTTACTCATACATAGTACTCGTACCGCGTTTCCGGTATTTGGGCGGTACGATGTTCCCATTTCCATTGCATACGGCGCTCCGGCTCCTCGTATAAAGAGATCCATGTCTCTGCAGCAAGAAGCCTACTGCTGACCGTGCTACGACACCTGACAGACCTATAACGTACCATAATGGCCAACCAACTGTGATACCCGAACGTTGATGTTGCTGAGGATAATTGCAGACAAGGTAAATTAGATTTTTCCCAACTGCCATATATCTGCCATATATGATGGCCTGGTAAGTAGGTTCGACTAGTATTTGGTAGTAGGTCGAAACGAATGGAAAACTTGTCAGAGCTGTCCCCTCGGATTGGTGATGAATAGCTGGATGATGAACTGCCTTAGCTCTATGTGGTGATGGCATTAGCTACAAATTTTGCTGTTGTGTTTGTTCACGCGCCCGCGATTCCATTTACAGAATGTGAGCACATTCGAGAATTTTTATTACCGATGAATTATAATGGATAGATGATCTTCTGTATGCGTTGTGCCTGTAAAAATGGTACTGGTGATGGTAGGTCTAGGTATTTTGAGGTTAACGTGTATTCAATATCTGCAGTTGATATTATGTTTCGCCTCCTGCATCTGAATGTAATCAACGTGTAATGGGCATAGTTTTACGAATGAGATGTGCTGAAATGATTATAGAATGATAGGTAGGTATGGGCTGATGGCTCGGGTAGGGTAACCGAACGATAAATTGCGGAAAATGATAATTTATATAAAGTCTCTCAACTGCAGCGGAGGTGAATTTGAATCTCTCAGAAGTAGTAATTATTCCTTCTTTTGAAGTACTTACGTATTCACCCATCTGTACCAGACTATGGATCGGTCCTTTAACCAAAATTTAATTGCATTCGTTAGACCGGAAAACTGATTTGGTAGTAGCACGAGAGTTGTACGAATGGAATAGTTTGGAGGTTCGAATCATCAAATCATTAATGGAGAGCGAAATGGAATAAGTAGGTATGTATTGACTATTGAAAATAATTTACAAACCAGAGTAGACCATTGGAATGAAATTTACGATGGCATAGAAATTTCTGAGAAATTGAGAGTTTGATAGGAGACGAACAAAATTGGGTGTAAAATTATGTTCCAAGTTCACAGAGGAGGAGGAGAGGTTGATCTGATTTTTTTCATCGTCTTCATTGCAAGTGGTCATTATGAAGTCTTGAGTGTCACTTGGTGTTTTGAGACTCCTTACAACGTAGTATGCAACTGATCAAATTTTTTTTTTTTTTCTGATTTTCATGAGATATTTGACGAGAAATCCGAAAAAAGTTTATTTAAGGTCCGTTTTACATCTTTAGGTGCCCCAAAAAAGATTCTAAGATTTGACATTTTTCATGTAGAGCTACTTTAGAGCACTAAGAGGCAAGGTAGAGCTTTCAAAAAAATTGTTTTCAACTTCCTCGTTGAATATCTTGTAAAAGTTGATAAGAAAATAACAAAAAAATTTTTCATCAAAATTTCATTTTTTTTCGAGAGCTTTTTTTAAGGCACTTTGTGACGTACCTTCTATGACCTTCAATTCAAATCAGTATTTTCAGAGTCTTCATTAAATTTCCTTCAAGTATGAACTTTATTTCAAATTCATTTAAAAATGCATAATGCCAAAAAAATTACACAGCACATACGTGTAGACTGCTTCAATTCGGGACCACGAGAGGAAGAGGTAAAAATTTTTCTAGCTGATTCTCCACTAAAAATAAATTACACCATATCTCCTTTTTCCTCAAAATTTAAGGTACCTACATATCTATGTATTTTAAACAAGGATAAGTTGTAGAGCAAAGGGTTAATCAATAAAATGGGAGACCAAATTCCGAATATCAATTTTTGTACCTCGAAGGCTCGAACCTACGTAAGACCTAAGACTTCGTACCTTTTTTTTCAAAGGTTCTCCATTTCTCCAGCCCCAACGTCAATGGTTGGGGTCAATCTTTGAAAAAATAATTCAGGACTAACTGGAGGTTGGTCACTTCGATGAATCGATATGACTTTTGGGATCTTGGATTAATTTTTATGAACCAAGTGGTGTTCTTATTTTTCTAATAAGTGACGCAGCATACGAAAAAAGGGGAAATTGCCCAAAAAACGAGTTTTGAGTTGGTGAACAGTGATTGATCCTTCTATAAAATTTTACGTAGAATCCAATAAAAATATCACCAGTTCGATTAGGTACTCGACTTTAAAGCGTTGAAAAATGACTTTAAAAAAAAAAAATCAAAAATGCTCAAAAAAAAATTCGTTTATTTTCGTATACAATACGACGTAGAATCCAGTAAAACCATCGCCTGATCGAATTTTCCCTTGGAAATACGAAAATAATGATTTTTGAGATTACTAAAAAAAGGGGGAAAAATTCACAAAATCGTCAGAAAAATATTTTTTCATCGTGAAATCAACAAAAATATCATCAGGGAGTCCCAAACTGCTGTAAAGAATCAAAGACATAGAACTAGAAAAAATTCCCGCCGGTCCTTCAAATTCAACTAAAAAAGAAAAAAACACGTTCAGAACTTGAAACGCGTTTTTTGGGCAATGCCCCCTTTTCGTATGGGGCGTCACATATTTACTATTTCAGGGGGTAGTGATCGGAGGAGGGGGATCTCCCACTCCTAGAACATTTGAAAATTAGGAAATTCTGAATTCTCAGTTGACAAATTAAGGATTTGTAGTTTTCTGAGTATCTTTATGAAATTTCATTATTTTGAAGTTGGCATTTTCAAGATTTTTACCCCCCCCCCCTCGTAAAATCGTATTATTGCTACCCTGCAATATTTTATTCAAAAAGTTACAGAAATTTCAAATATTTAAATTTTGCTTAGCAATTTTGAAAATTGGTAGGTATCTACAAAAAGAGCAAAATATCTGTTGATTTAGGGAGATTACTAGGTATCAAACGTCAAAAAATTGTAATGACAAAATGTCAACGTCAAATTTGATCGTAATTTTCAATTTATTGAAATTCCATAAAAATTGAAAAAAAGAAGTCCAACATTTTGGTAAAAATTCATTTCCGAAAAAATTGTTTTAGAAATAAGGTTAATTTTTCAATAAAATGTCATTTTAAAAAAAAATCCATTTGTCAAAAAATTACAATTTTTTAATGATTGAATGTGATCGTCTGCGATCGACTAGATGTAAGTACAAGTTAAAAAAAAATTGACAGTAATAGGTAGGTATAGATTAATTGACTTTCAGATGATAGATATTAATGCTGCATGGAGGAAGTGTGGGTCAATCTATGAAATAGACGATCACATTTTTTCCACCAAATTTTCTACACAACTAATATACTTAATGTTATCTTGTTGGGCTGAAAATTTTTTTAACAATTTTGAAAATTATAAAAAAGAAAAAAAAACACGGTTTTAAGTGAAAAAATTATATATTTTACATTTTAATAAAAACCCATATTTAAACGTATTCATGATTTGAAAGATTTGCTCTAAAGCGATTCTCATGTGCTTTTTTTTCAAAATTTTATCAACTGGTCAGATTTTAAGGCTGAGTGCGGCGGGGTAAAGGCGGTATGGGGGGTGGGGGGTAAACTTCTTTGGTGTTAGGCTACCAGGTCAACTGAAAATCTAAATGCAAATATTGTTCTATACCATCACCCTCTTTAAATTTCGAAAAAATGGGCAAAATGATCACCTTCCCCACTCCCTCCCCCCCCTCCTTTTGAGTAATCAAAAATAAAAAGTAGGTACTTGCACTTACGTACTCAATATCAAAAAGTTTCAAAAATCGGGATTTTTCATTTCTCAAGTCTGAAGATAAAAATTTCAATAGCACCATTTTTTGTTGGATAGGACCTAATTACATTAAAAGGACAAAATAAAAAATTGAAAAATTGAAAAAATTTATATTTTAAAAAGAAAAATTTTTCATATAAATTTCAAAACAAGCAGGAAATTGAGGGAGAGGGAGGAGATTAAAGAAAGCCAAAAAAATGTAAAACAAGTATGAATTAGAGCCATTCCAAACACATCACGTCTTCAAATTTTTCCGAATGAAACTTTGAGAAATTTGATCATTAACAAAACTCCACTTTTTTGTATCATTTCTTAAATACACCTATGAAAATCTCGGTCTGGAAATTTTTTTGAAAAATTATGCAACTGGTTGTAAACATTCATGATGAAAATTATTAAAATTTTCATAAATAGGTACCTAAAAACTTGCAAAAATTAATATTTTGTGCAAGTTTTTGCATCAGTTTTTCGCTTTTCAAATCCAAAATTATACCAACAAGAGGAAAATTTCTATAAAAATTCCTTACCTTGATTCTTCTATCGCTATCTTTGAGAAAAAAAATTCATACTTGCACAAATTTCACTCACAAACAAGGAAAAATTTCAATCAAATGCTCATACCGAAAGCATCCAGCAAAAAAACCTAGGGATAAATCGATGACCCTGAAACCACTGTCCAAGATTCTAGATTATCCTACTTGCATCGTAACCTTCTTTATGCCCGAGACAAAACATAAATTTTCCTATTATATCATGACTCATGACCTTAAACATAGACCATAAACTTAGGCCAGGAAAATTAATCTATCGCCTATGGAGTAATTAAGCGACACCGCGGAATTTAAACGGTATTTTTATTGCTGGAATTAATTGCAGGTATACACATTATAGGTACTACCTATGCCAAGTTAATTAGTTCCAGTTAAAAATGTCGCAGTCGAGTCGCGTTCCTATGCATTTATTTTAGTTACGAATATTATGCTTTGTGGTTCCTCAGACCGAAGATCAATTTAATCCGTCGAGCATTGGTCTTTGAGGTTTATTTTTTTCAACCGGTTCAAATTCCACACATGGGTGGCTTTTTGACTCTTGATTAACCTAATTAAAAAAATTAACTGTTTATTGTCATCGAAAACTCGTCAGTGTTTATGAATGAATTTTACTTGTGTTTTTTATTTTATTTTTTTTTCGTCAATGGAATTATATGTAAATATTTTATGCGACGTTTCGCAGGAAGAAGGTTTATTTATACGAAAAAAGATGTCATGTACCTAAACCTATGGATTATTATTGCGATTGTCAAGGTTATAAATACTTGTTTTTCAACATCCGAATGAAATACCTGAGTACAATTTGCTATTTCCGCATGATTTGTTGTAAAACGAGTACCTTTTGGTGCACCTATCTTATCTTGATAAGATTATAGGTATTTTTTACTCGTTGAACTTATTTATTTATAGATACCTATTCTATTTGTCTATGAAATTGATCGAAATGTATTATCGTATATTTATTTTTCAAAAAACCATTCGGGTGCAATGCACTGTTTTGTGTATTTTTAAATAACACGTGACTATGTACAAAGCGATACGTTTTGTTCGTTTTTATATCGCCAATGCCAATTCCACAAGGAGAAAGAAAGAATACAGAAGATACACCGGTACACATGTGCGATATTTAACGGGCCAAGCACTAGATACCGAATATAATTTACACAAAGCGGATAAATTCGTGATGATGTTGTACCGTACATTCGTGATCACTTGGTCAGTTTATTGCCTCATGTACCGTATAATAGATTCTTATTTTGTTAGGGTACTTACATGCTTGTTAAAAATATGTAAACGATAAGTGTACATGACTTTTAATACAAGTTGACCAGTTTACACGCGCTAACGGTTTATGTTACTCTATTTTTCATTAGGCTTATTTGTTCGTTCGTATTAAAACAAAATACAGGCATATTAATGACCTCGTTTACGCTAAATTTCTACATGGTGGCAATGGGCTAATAGGATATTGGAATTATAACGCTCGAATACGTTTTTTTTTTTTACATTGATGTAAGTTGGGTAAATTTCTGTCTCACGTCAGATGGGTTCAAAGTTTTGGAAAAATGGGGTGATTGATGTAATGGTTAAGTTTGAACCAAAAGTGCCATTTTATGAGGTGAAATTTAATTTTGAATGCTGAACTTAAAATTGAAGTAGATGTCTATATCTGAGAGCAAAATTGATTTTTCAAAATTCTGAAATCAGGAGAAATAATTTCTGATGATTTTTTATCAAGCAGATATCAAATCGAATTCCTTCCTAATGATCGGTGAAAATCATCAAAACATTTTTCTCTTAAAGAAGAACTCAATACTTGTTGAAAACAAATTTATTTCGAACCAGAAGTAGGTACATTTGGGGAAATAATTGCACGTTTTCCTGCTGCTATTTCCTTTTCTGGCCATTCAAATGTGGTATTAAATTAATTAAAATTTTTCAACTTGATTCTTTACGGTTTTTTTTTTCAAGAAAAAATTCATGAGAAGCCTTTTCAAATATTGTATTCAATTTTACCCATAAGCGCACCCGGGGGGCTCAGGGGGCTCGAGCCCTCCTCTTAGGCTCGAACAGGAGATTTTTTTATTGCAAAACTGAAAAAAAGACGTGAATTTTTTGCTCTTGAAACGTGATTTTTCAAAAAAATTTCCCCCTCGTTTCGCTCGGGCAGTATTTTAGTTCTATTTTAAAAATTGACGATTTTTCATTGATCTTTCAGTCAAAAATCACTGATTTTTCAGTCAATTCCCAGTTTATCAGAAAAAATCAATAATTTTAACTGAAAAATCAGTGAAGAATAATTGAAATTCCCCAATTTTTCAATTTCACTTGGCTCAAATCCGTTTATGAATTATCAACCTACTGAAAATACCCTGACTACGCCAGCACCACTGAAATAACAAGTTATTGAATTTTTTCATTGAAATTTCATCCCCTCCCTATTTTTTCCGAATTCTGAGCCCCTCCCTTCAGTAATTTATTAGTGCAGTTATGATTTTACCAGGTGAATGTGTTTTTTTTATAGGTAGAGGTTTTTCAAAAATTTAAAACCTATAAGATAGGTAATCTCATTTATGAATCATTGTTTAGAACAATCAGTTTTTTCTAATGCAAGAAACAAAAAAATCTATTCAAAATATGTTCTCACTTCAGAAAAAATTTTACCAAATTCAACGAAAAATTGAACTGATTGAGTATATTTTCCCAAAGAAATCCTGGAGTATTTTTTAAAAAGTAGGTACCAGAAAATTCCCACAAAAAATCATTCTGTCATAAAAATTATTATTGTTTAAGAAATCATAAATCGTAAAATTCAAAAAAGCCACAATTTAAATACATGTTTCAAAAAAAAAAATCATGGAGTCATTAAAGCCAATCTTGAAATATTTTCAAAATTCCATTATTCGAGTTAGGAAATTTTTCATCAACCCATAAAATCATAAAATCTAAAATCATTTTAATGGTGCTCTAATGTTTTTAAAAATATGAATTTGGTTAATTCAGTGTCCATTTTTTTAAAAATAATAAATAATTTCAGAGTAATTTTTTAAAATGTTATTATGTGTAGCAGAGTCGTCGAAAACTGACGTCAGCTCTAAAACAAAAATTCTGAAGACTTCCCCTTCCCCTCCTGTCACCAAAAAAAAGAGGCGAAATACAAAATAGAACAATCGAACATTTTCCTTCCTTCACTTTTTTCAAATCGTTAAAAATATCAGGTACTTAATTTTAATCAATTTTTAAAAATTATGATTTCAGCAAAAAAAAAAAAGAATTTACTTAGGTACTTAAGTTTTCAATACATTTTTAAAATCAAATTTTATTACCATCAATATGATTTTTTTTTCAGAATCATAAATTTTTGAATTGAAAATTTGTACCGCTGCAACACTAATTTTAACGTTGACTTTTTCAATAATTTTCCAACTTTTTCGCAAATTTTTTGAATTTTTTGAAAAATTTAATAATTTTTTGTGAAATTAATTTCAATTTTTTCTGGAAAACATTCTGTCCTTTTTGGAAGTTTGTTAATTTTTTTTTCGAAAATTTGCTGTTTTTTTTTCATCACATCGTTGGACTTTTGGACTTGCATGAATTTTAAAATTGTAAGTTCTTAAACACTTCATTCAATTTTTTTTTTAAACGAGCCCGGTGCTAAAATGTACCATTGGTCTCCTACATTGTGGCTTGTGATCATTTATCGGGTCTTTCTTGTTAAAACATATAAAATTGCGAAATCCAGCAGAAATTATCATAAATATGCTAAACCGCACTAAACGACACTCATCTGGTTACATTTTTCGAAGAAAAAATAAATTCTGATTAATTTTGAATAAAAAGTTAACAATGTAGATATACCTACTAATTTTTTTCTAAATCATAAAAACGTAACATTTAACAGAAACTGGTCCGTATTGCGAAATGATTTCGATGTCTTGAATTTCAACTAAAAAGCCATTGGAACCAATTTGAAACTTGGAAAATTTTTGCTTCAAAATCCGCTGTCTTTTTTTAAAATTAATTAATTGTCGAATTTGAACAGGAAA
The DNA here is from genome assembly GCA_033439095.1 of Pseudococcus viburni. Taxonomy (NCBI): domain Eukaryota; kingdom Metazoa; phylum Arthropoda; class Insecta; order Hemiptera; family Pseudococcidae; genus Pseudococcus; species Pseudococcus viburni. The sequence continues at coordinate 248,430 of JAVBJF010000461.1, forward strand.
ACATTATATCATCGCCTGGCTTATTTTGGGAGGCAAGATGGAGAAAAATCAAAAACTCAAAACAAAAATTTTCCAAATTTTTCAGGTCATCACTATTGAAAATTTTTCTCATATTGGGGAGGGGAAATTTGGTCCACCTGCGTGCACCCCCTCCCACATTTGATTTAGCCCTGCAAATGATTATGTTCTTCATAAAAAAATCATAAAATTGAACAGAAATTGATACTTCAGCTTACCTAATAAAGTATAGGTACCTATAGGTGTTATTGAAGACACTAATTTCACGAAACACATTTCAAATAGGTACTTACATAGGAAAAATCGTCGAAACAATTTTTGAAATTCCAGAATATTTCAAAACATTATCAAATCAAAATTTCTCTCCTTGTTGTTTTTATTCCACACTTTTAGCCTTTTATGACTCAAAAAAAATTCAAAATCATAAAATTTATTGACAATATTTTTGCAGTTAAATTCCCCCTCCCCCCTCTTTCAACCTCAAAAATTCATTTAAATTCAGACAACGTTTTAAATATAAGGAAAATTCATTTAAAAAATTAAAATAATTTCAAATTCAATTTAAATGACAGTCTTTTTAGGTGATTTTTCCAAGAACTCACTGCAAATTATTCACCAACATTGTTTTCCTTCAATCAAATCAATGATTTAAAAAAAATTTTCACCCTGATAAAATTAAATTTATAAAATTCTTTCTACAGAAAATTTTCAAAAATCAAAATTTAAAGATGACTTTACAATTTTTAATTCTCTTTTTTTTCTTCATCATCTCCATCTTCTTCTAAAGATCACTGTATCAAATTAAGCCAACTAATTTAAATAGGTAGAAGTTACATTTCAAAATTTCAAATCATTATTCAACGGGATAAAATTCAGATCATTGTAAATTTTTTTAAATTTTATTTGAAAAATTCTTCACTTTCCTACAAAATTTATTTCGTGAAGTGCACAGAAAACAAGAAAGTGAATCTGATAAAAGTTAATGGAGCATTTGTGTCTTTATCAAAGAAAAAAATTATAATTTAAAAGTTTCTTCAAAAAAATGATGCCAAAATTTCTTGAAAAACTATCACCTCAACACTCCTCACCCCAACTGAACAAACTCTCCCTAAAATGCAAAAAAATCCACTTCAACCTTACCTGAAACTGATGACAATTGGGAATGGAAGACTGATGACTCAAAGGATGCCAGGGCGGAATATTATACATAAAAGTCGTATCACCGGTAGCCATCACAACGAATTTCGTCCGAACATAACACCGAAATCACTCTTGGCGCCGCGATACGAATACGATACCAGTTACGAGAAAAAACACTCCGAATCCAATGATCATCGGCGAGTAGCCCGAACAACTATCACGGCGAAGAAGCGTGTGATCCTCTTTGTGCGTGGATTTCGATCCCTCTAGTTCATTGCCATAGCCGAAGCCATAGCCATAGTCATAGACGCGACGACGGCGACGGGTCTCCGGTAGGTACCTTCGACTACGAGTACTCCGTTCGTACTTGTTGCATATACAATCGAACGTGATGATGGTATTACAAAAAATGATGCACCCGTTATTTTATATGTATAAGTTTGTGTACTGCTCGCCTCTGCTGTCTGTGTAGGTAGGTATTGTACATTAAGTACACCAGTATCGTGCGCCAGGCTTTGATAACATCTTTATTGGTCGCTTCAGTCTTCGGTGGAGTATTTTTTTTCCTTCCTGCGCCTCTCCAGCTTGTTTTTTTATTTTATTTTCATACCTTAGGTTATATATTTCAATTTAATTACAGTCGTGGTGTTTGGATGAATAATGACTGATCGTTAAGAGTTTTAAATATTTACAATATCGATGACTATATAGTCGATAAATCATTTAACATGGTACATGCTGCTCTTCCATCGCTATCAGCGTGATACCCCATAAATGATACGAAACTCTAGCGAATAAATACGAAAAAAAATTACACCTGTGGTTTTTCTTTCATTTGGTAACGATTTTAGCCACTAATACAAATTTTTTTCGCCATCTAGATCCGATTCGGAGATTCTCATATACATTGATCAACAAACCACCGATCTAAACCGCAATCTTAATGGTCGATGTAGTGCAAAGATCACGTGTAATGTCTGGCCATTTGTTGAGATCACCTATAAAAACAACTCGATGGAGCTTATCTACGTAGATATTATATCTGAACAAAATTATAAACTCGTTTATATTTATTATTAAATTTTACACCGCTATAGGTACGTACCATGTATCTACATAATTAACCGAGCGGTCCTTTATCTGGAACTTGAACCGCATCGCGATATAATAAGTTCAGCAGAATGCAATTTTCGAACATTGTATGAGTTATTTACGAACAAAATTTACGCTTGTGTTAAAAAAGTCTCGATTCGGATCGATTCATTCATCTATAAAAAGGTGCGGTTCTTTATGACCCCTATAAAGGTCTAAATTACGATAAAGGCCGACAGGGAGGAAGGGAAGGGGATTGTTATAGATTATGGAAAAACCCTCCTCGCAAATCAACCTGCAACTTTTCACTAGCTCCTAATTATTTTTGTCGCAAATGGAATTTTGAAGATCCAAGTCCGAATTTATTCTAAATTCAAATTTTTCAACTCTAAATTTTCTCGATTTCTTCAATTCTAATTTTGTTCAAATCAAGATGCGATTAAAAAATGTTTACAAGAGTAAATTTTACTTGATCTGTTTGTCACCGATGACAGATGACGAGGTTGTCATTTTCGAACTGTAGTCTTGGTTTGAGAAAATCCGCGCGTACGACTGCCTAGCTTCTCGAACTACTTGCAGCTGTGTGCAGCGTAATTTTTGTTGCACAATGGCGTAAATTTTTTCGGATCGCTTCGGAACTGTTCGTGTGGTCTCACGAGTGTACTTCCAAGTTAATTTAATTAATTCCGCGTTTTTTTTATTGTAGATACGAATAAGATGATTTCAACGTATCGAGTATAAGTGCTGTTTTTTTCTTTATTCTCTTTAAAAAATTGAATGTCAGCCATAATTATTGTAAGTTACTATCTTTTTAACGAAGCGCAAATTCAGTTTAAAAGTGTTTAAAATGCCACATAACATTGAAGTTGAAGGGAACAAGTGTCGATTTCAAATTTTGTGGCTCTAAAATTTAAATATCTGTAAGAAAAGTACGAAATCCGAAATAAGTATGAAAAATATGCAATATCAAGTAGGGCTCATATACGACTCAAGAGTCAGAATTTCATGAATCGTAAAGATCTGTTCAATACACAATGCAACCTGCAATCATCTATCACGTATGTAGAAACATAGGTACGCAATTGCATAAAAATCCGAGCCCATTCTGACTTCTGAAGGACTCATTGTACTTTATTCCGAAGGAGTCATTGTACTGACTTTCGAAGGAGTCATTGTACTGACTTCCGAACGACTCATTGTACTGACTTCCGAACGACTCATTGTACTGACTTCCGAAGGACTACTTTTTTTTTCATTCGATTTTTTCAAGCCTTTATTAAAGTTGATTACTAAAAGTAAAACTCGAATATTATGAATTTTAGGTTGTAGATTACGAATCCGATGTCCATTTCCGGCGCCGGACCCTTGCTTTGGAAATATTTCCAATTTTCATCTCAAAAAAACGAAAAAATTGCCTTGAAATGTGTTGAAATATCGCTAATTAATTGATTTGGGGTCGCAAATCACGAATATACGGTTTGTATCGCAATACAATAATTATTTCTGACTTCCGAACGACTCATTGTACTGATTTCCGAGGTGTCAATGTACTGACTTCCGAAGGACTCAATGTACTCTGACTTCCGAAGGAGTCATTGTACTTACTTCTGAAGGACTCATTGTACTCTCACTTCCGAACGACTCATTGTACTGATTTCCGAGGTGTCAATGTACTGACTTCCGAAGGACTCATTGTACTTACTTCCGAACGACTCATTGTTCTTTATTCCGAAGGAGTCATTGTACTGACTTCCGAACGACTCATTGTACTGACTTCCGAACGACTCATTGTACTGACTTCCGAACGAGTCATTGTACTGACTTCCGAACGACTCATTGTACTGACTTCCGAACGACTCATTGTACTGACTTCCGAGGACTACTTATTTTTTTCATTCGATTTTTTCAAGCCTTTATTAAAGTTGATTACTCAAAGTAAAACTCGAATATTATGAATTTTAGGTTGTAGATTACGAATCCGATGTCCATTTCCGGCGCCGGACCCTTGCTTTGGAAATATTTCCAATTTTTATTTCAAAAAAACGAAAAATTTCCCCGAAATGTATTGAAATATCGCTAATTAATTGATTTGGGGTCGAAAATCAAGAATATACGGTTTGTATCGCAATACAATAATTATTTCTGACTTCCGAACGACTCATTGTACTGATTTCCGAGGTGTCAATGTACTGACTTTCGAAGGAGTCATTGTACTGACTTCCGAACGACTCATTGTACTTTATTCCGAAGGAGTCATTGTACTGACTTCCGAACGACTCATTGTACTGACTTCCGAACGACTCATTGTACTTACTTCCAAAGGAGTCATTGTACTGACTTCCGAACGACTCATTGTACTGACTTCCGAACGACTCATTGTACTGACTTCCGAGGACTACTTATTTTTTTCATTCGATTTTTTCAAGCCTTTATTAAAGTTGATTACTCAAAGTAAAACTCGAATATTATGAATTTTAGGTTGTAGATTACGAATCCGATGTCCATTTCCGGCGCCGGACCCTTGCTTTGGAAATATTTCCAATTTTTATTTCAAAAAAACGAAAAAATTGCCCCGAAATGTATTGAAATATCGCTAATTAATTGATTTGGGGTCGAAAATCAAGAATATACGGTTTGTATCGCAATACAATAATTATTTCTGACTTCCGAACGACTCATTGTACTGATTTCCGAGGTGTCAATGTACTGACTTTCGAAGGAGTCATTGTACTGACTTCCGAACGACTCATTGTACTTTATTCCGAAGGAGTCATTGTACTGACTTCCGAACGACTCATTGTACTTACTTCCAAAGGAGTCATTGTACTGACTTCCGAACGACTCATTGTACTGACTTCCGAACGACTCATTGTACTGACTTCCGAGGACTACTTATTTTTTTCATTCGATTTTTTCAAGCCTTTATTAAAGTTGATTACTCAAAGTAAAACTCGAATATTATGAATTTTAGGTTGTAGATTACGAATCCGATGCCCATTTCCGGCGCCGGACCCTTGCTTTGGAAATATTTCCAATTTTTATTTCAAAAAAACGAAAAAATTGCCCCGAAATGTATTGAAATATCGCTAATTAATTGATTTGGGGTCGAAAATCAAGAATATACGGTTTGTATCGCAATACAATAATTATTTCTGACTTCCGAACGACTCATTGTACTGATTTCCGAGGTGTCAATGTACTGACTTTCGAAGGAGTCATTGTACTGACTTCCGAACG